>JANDJT010000050.1:7119655-7150137 GCA_024331685.1 Stegophilus panzeri
CATATGGCTACCTCTCTGTGTGCACCAAAACCACCTCTGGTGTTTATTGCCAAAAAGCTCTATTTTGGTTTCATCTGCCCATAGAACCTGATCGCAGTTTGCCAGTTATTAATTTCCTGTTCCTATTCAACCTGGTGTAATATTTTTAAAAATTTAATATCAATGGGAATATACTTTTTACAAATACCAATATATTTTTCTCATATCAATTCATAGGGTTGCCAATAATTGTTGCACACCTATATTTAACAAAGATATTTTCTTTTGATAATCCCATGTTTTGTTTGCACTTGTTTGATATCCATGAGAGTAGAGTATTTTTTTTAACAAAAGACAATTTTTCACAGCCTTCTTTGCTCATATTTACCAAGGGTGCCAATATTAGTGGCGGAAGCTGTAGAAGTTTGGCATACCTCAGGATGATATTCCATTGGTAAATCTGCTTGTCCTAGCTAAAGCTGAAGCTGCTAGCTGCACGTCCGGGTGCCACCGGGTGTCTCATAGAGTTCTGATCGCTGAAAGCCAGCACGGATGACTCAGCTTAGCAAGAATGGATGTGTTAACCACAAGCTTTTGGTGAGAAGATATGCTGGAAAGTGTCGTTAGCCAGACACAAGATGTTTACCAGGCGATCAGTTCCTGATTTCCTACATATTTCTGAGATTAGGAAATGCTCTCTTGATTTTTGTTTAGTGTGTAATCAGTCTTGATCTCAAAGCAAAATTCCACTATGAAATGTGGAATATTAATCTTTTATAATAAATGTGATTTCAACGGTGTCCAAGACTTATTTTGTAACGAAATGAGCTTTTTATTTTAAACTTCTTTCATCAAGGTCTGTTTTCTCTTTTGTTAACAGTTCACGGAACTGCTTATTATTTTAGTGAGTTAAGTATTAGCCTATCAAAAATACAAACCGCGTTGCTAATAATCAATAAAAGCCACTCCTTGTCAGTTGATTTTATATTAGCACTCTTGTTAGCTGCAAACATTCTGCAACTGGTTAGCCTGGTTAGCTGTTTATTTCATGAAGTGTGGATCGATTAAACTTTTCACATTTTTCACCATCACAGTGTTCGAAATCTGTTGAAGTTCTAACTGATGACTAATTTGCCATGTGGTGGTTTTCCTCAGCCTGCTGGGTTTTTTTGGGGTTTTTTTTGGTTTTTTTTGCACTAAGCGCACTGTGTGAGGCCTGCTCTTCCTCAGAGGCTTGCTTTAAATGTCGCATGCTAACTGCATGATTGCTCTCGTAAGTGCAGCTCTCACTAACACAAATCTGACTCACGGCCGCCTGTAACTCATTTGCTCCCAACTGTGACAAGTGCAACCTCAACGCCCTTTATTGCTATCATTAAGGTGACGCTGGAATTTCGAGCAGGTTAATCAGGCCAAGGATTCATATCGTAAAAGAGTCAGGTCATTATTGTAAACAGTCTAAAGGAACTGAAACGAAGGTAATGAATGAAATGTCTAAATGAGCGGGTGAGAATCGGAATACGTCAAGCTAGATGTGTTACTGCTTAAAAGGAAACCCAAGAGCAGTTTGGTTAGTCCTGGTCACAATAATAAATGTCAACTCACACTTTGGCATATGGGTGAACGTTAAAGCACTAAATGTTTTTTTTTTACGATCTGTGTCTGTCTGTGTGTGTGTGTGTATGTGCAGAGGAAAGGAGTATCCAGAAGCAGCCACAGCTGTTACCCAATGGTAAATATCTGTAAATCTGTCTCTTTAGTTCCAATCCTATTCGGCTCTACTCCTATTGGTGATGCTGGAACTCTGACTAACCGAGCCCTAGTGCTTATTAACTTACCTGCACATCTCCAGGTGACACTTCACCAATTTAGAAGACGTCATCATCCCTTTAGTACATCCCTTTGGGAGGGGCAACTCATGAGTGTCAATATTTACTTCAGTTGGTACATTCTCAGGACAGCCCATTCTGAAGTGACATACATGGCAGCATTGTATTGCATCGTTTCTTGTAGGAGTGTTGAAACATAATTATGTCCAATTACGGCTCTTCTAAACGATCGTTATTAAACGAACCAACCGGTGGATACTTTGCCCCCAAGGTTCTTTGCAGTTTTATAAATATTATTGCACACATTTAACTAATGAGCCGAACATTTAAACCAGTCGGATCTACTGCATGTTCTCAGCACGGTGGGCGTGGCCTTATCACGGAGTAAGCGATAGTCATGATCACTTCAGAGTGGACAGCAGCTTCTGTTTCGATCAGTACGAGCCTAACCTTGCATGAGAGCACGTCTCCTTTCCACCTTTCAAAAAAATTACTTTGAGAACAAACATGGCTGCCATCACACTACAGTATGAGTCCAGCGATGGAAAGAAACCAATAAATAATAGATTTAATAGACACACGTTAACGGAAAACTCCACCCTGACCTTGCATGTTAGCCTTTATGATTAACACGTGATCTTCAGAAATGTAGATTTATTTTTGTAATCAAATATTCCGAGTTGACTTTTTTTGGTAGAAACTTCTTTCGAGGTCATTTTTCACTCTTGTTAACCCTTGGTTTCCTGCATTACCCACAATGCAGTTCAACTACCTGCTGATAGTGGTGCAGTGGGATTTAGCTTCAGCTAGCTTCAGCTCTAGCTAAAAGAGAGCGATGTAGCGGTGCTTTAGTCCTTTAGTACTTCCAGCTCTTTTACCTCTTTATCTGTCACTGCAATTGCATCACGTACGTCACCTCATAGATCACTAACTAGCCGAGATGAGTCTCATCTGTGTCGTGTAGCTGCATTGCATTCTGGGACTTTGAGTCCAGCATGTGCACAGATGTCTTCACTATTCCTATGCTGGATTTATTAATATATTAATATATTAATATAAAGTTGAACATCGCTGGAAAACGTTTCTCCTGTTAAACTGCATTAGCAGCAATAACAACATCCTCCTGTGACATCAACATGCTGCTCACTACTGCTAACTTCTCATAAGAATAATGAAAGTAAAGCACCAACCAACAAATCATCACCAGAATCGCTAAGCCCATCGGAAATATTTCAGAATAAACGTATGTAATGTGTTTCACGGTGGATTTTTCTTTAAGTGGAGTCACTTATAATATTATCGAACACACTGTTTGTGCTGGACTTGTGAACGTTAGCATGTTGACTCCTCCAGTGCTTGTTCTCTGGCATGTTTCCATGTCTCCTCGCTCTGACCTTAATGTGAAGACAACCTTTGATTAACTCCTCAAAGTCTCTCCGCAATTTGTCAGCATGTTTCTGTCAGCTCGTCCTTCTTTTCTTCCTCGTTCAGAAGACTTTTGCCACTTTCAAAAGGAACAAGTATGTTTGCACAGCAGCCTTTTAACATCACAGCAGGCTTAGCGCAGGCTGCCGGCTAGGGTCGCGCCTCTTTAAGCCTCGTGCCAAGGGCTTGTCATATTTACCAAATAGCTTTACCTCGGGATGCATGTTCTGGACTTGTTTTGAGAGATTCATTAAGCAGTAGTGCCAACTTTCTGCAACTGTGAGCAAATTCTTGAAGTGGAGCCGGGCTCAGTGGAGAGTTTCATTCAAACGCACTGACTTTTCCAATCATGATGGTAATTTAGACAAACACTAAGAGGCTCTGCTTTTATATGGATTTTGGCACAGCAAACATGAAACAAATGAGAAGTTTCTATGAACCTTTACACCCTTTTTATTTTTTTTTCTACATATTTGTTGCTTTAGGCTAGGCAGTTGGTCTTGGCCTTGCTTTAGTTTTAGTCGATAGTTGACAGACTTTTTACTGCGGAAATTTAGCTGAGGAACCAAGGGATTTATCCTGTAGATGGAAAAAAAAAACTTTGGGAATGCTAAATGTCATGAACCTATCTTGGTGAAGGTTTTGTCAGAAGCAGTTTCCAATTTCGTCTGTTCAACCTTAAACTTGATTTTTTTTTGTTTTGTTTTGTCTCAATCACTCATTAAATCTAACAACATTTCTGACTTATATATTAAGGTTAAGGTTAAATCAATCGCTATATAGGTAAAACGAAACAAATTATTGTTAAGTGAATATTGCAACCACCCAGAAACATTGGAAAACGTTCAGAAAACACTTAGTTTTGGCGAGTTCTGGTTCTGACAGTTCCTCAGCCTCAGCTACAGTACATCACTCCATTATTATTTGGTCTCAACTGGAGATGTGTGAGGGAGTGTTTACTTAATCCTGCTCACGCGGTTAGTATTTTAATTTGTACCTGCCTTGGATATTTCCTAGCGAATGTAGTTGGTTCTACTTCCCAAAAATATAAACAAACTAGTAGCTTAATTTAAACCACAACAACAATGACCAGGCAGTTACTAAAAATCTTCACACATTTTGTATAGTCATGTCATGCCGTCTGATATCGGATGGGGAGTCATATGAAAGTAACATAGCTAAGTGCACCATTGGACCAGTGTTTTTTCGGTGAAAACAGTTTTCAATAGCATTACTGGATAATTAGCAAGCAATGTTGAAATGCTTGGGAATCCAGTCAAAGTTGTGGGTGATAGAAGCATCCAAGTGTCTATGTTTCACCAATTACGTTGAAGAGCAAAAGCAAGAGTGAAGAAGTTAATGGAGGACCAATAGAGGAAGTAAATAAATGACTAAATATAAACAGACAGAGGTCTCGTTCCTGGTTTATAACAAGGATAAACATGATATCTAATATTTGTTTAAACTTTAGCAGTCCATCTAAGTAGTTTTTCCTGGAATGTTCATGAAGTTCCTCTAAACTGAAGCCCAACAAAATGCCTCAGGCGTCATTTGGATTTGCAATTGTAAGTCTGATAAAAAAAAAAATAAAAATAAAAAGTTATGCACGCACCTACGCCAGAGAAGTAATCAACGTACTGTAAATATTTTGTTGCGCTCTGCTGAATTGATCATTACAGTCTGGTGCAGTTACTGGCTTGCTAAGCATTTTTGAGGCATGCCATGACACCCACCAGGAGTGCTTTCTTTATTCCCTACAGCCTGCCAACATCCTTCTGTCTGTCTCTTTCTCTCTCTCTCTCTCTCTCTCTCTCTCTCTCTCTCTCTCTCTCCCTCTCTTTCTGTTTCTCTCTAACTCAAAGAGTTTATCGTTTTCGAGAAACATTTGCTGTCTCGTGTCTTTAGAGAGTTGCTAAATCAGCAGCTTGATGACTTGAAGGATAAAATTCCAACATTTCCACCTACTTACAAACGACAGTATAGGGACAAAACGTTCCGAAGCTTTTGTAAATTTTTGTTCGGTTTGTCTTGCGCAAGCATTTGCACACAACTTTACTAACAAAAGAAGAATAAATAAGGCCCAGTGTATGTAAAATGAGATGTGATGTTGATTCAAAACCATTTGGGAGTTAAATAATATCTAAAGGGGTAGAACGGAAAAATAAATTGTGATTTCGGTTGCTTATTTTTTTTGTCCCCTGTCAAAATGCTGTTCATTTTTAGGTTTTGTTTCCAGATTATTCTGTTTCATTGATGCTGTGTTATTGCTGTCGAACACAATATTGTGTCTGTTTGTTTTATTTCTCAAAAAACATACCAGCACAAACATTCTTTCTACAGCTTAAAAGAACAGAAATATCATATGGGCTGAAACTTATTGAGGTTTTTTTTTTGTGAGCAGTTGAAATAAAAAATATTTCAGGACAAATTTATGATCTTTTTATTGCTGAATAAAATGTAAAAGCCCTTCAGTACTTTTAGCGCACCCAATATGTGTACTTCTTCATCTAGTTCTTCTGTTAACTCAGTTCCTGTGCTGCTAAAATATCACTTTCAATCATTTTCTAGAAACAAATTATTGTATAGAAAGGATACTATTAAGGAGTCATTACCTCACAAACTGATTTTGCGGAAAGATCTTGTCCGTTCTCGTATTCTCTCATCTGCGTTGTGATTGGCTTGGCACTGATCACATTGCGGTCGTATGGTGTCTAGTTTAATACACAATATAACAGCCAGAGTACCAAATAATGGAAAGACCAGGATAAGAAGGGCTTATATTCGGGCTACTTTGATACATCTGACCAAAATCTGATTCAAAAGCAATGTACACTTTCCATTATTCATGTTAATATTAGTGCCAATGTGCTTTTACTATAATCCACATTTTAAACTGCAGATATGTTTTCAGACCAGAAAAAGGAGTTCTCTGGACTAATTCAGTTTCCAGAGGAGAGCTGAATAGTACGAAGCTCAGAGCATATATTTATCCATTTGGATGCAATCATGTAATAATCATAAACACGTAATGCCCTGGGCAATGTACTCTGATCCAACGAGGTGTCCTTTTTCTCCATCTGGATGGTTTCGGCTTCTGAGGCCGAAAAGGTCTTCGACCCACACTGGCCGCTTGTAGAGTGTGACAGTGGTTTGGATTTTCTTGAAGCCTCTCCATTAGGAGTTGTTGAAATAGATACTGTTGCAGAAATAAATCCACCTTGAGGACAAAAAAAAAAAGATCCCAACTGATCCATCCACATGGTGTTTTTCGCTTATTTCTAATCAGATTACGTCACATTTAGGAATCACTTTCAGCTAAGCGATTTACAATTGAGACCAAATCTAAAGAGCAGGCTTTAGGGTCTTGCTCGTGTTCCTAACAGCAGCTCGTTTTGGGATTTGATCTAACGACGTTCTGGTCGCTAAACCTGAGCCTTTAAGAAAAAAATCCACTCGGAACAACTTGCGTATTAATCTTCATTGTGATCTTCAACAGTGTTCCACGATTTATTTTAGAATGGGAAAATATGTTGATGTGGCTTTGGCTTCATTCTTTCATCATGGTTTATTTTCTCTTTGGTTGCCAGATTCCTATTTTACCCACAGTGCCATTTGCCTACCTGGTGATTAGTGGTGTCAATGGGATTCATCTCTACCTAAAGAGAGAGAGATGCAGCGGCACTTTAGTCTGTCCAGCTCTCTCACCTCCTGATCTGTACACTCTGCTCAAACAAATCAGCTTCCAAAGCTTCAGCTTTCATGCTAATACCAGCATCAACAACATCTAGATTAGTCTCTGCTGTAACTCCGTCTCTGTAGCTGCATTGCATTCTGGGAATTTGAGTCCAGCGTTTGCACCAAAGTCTCCACCGCTTCCTTTTTTTTACGCTGGATTTCTCATTAATATGACTTGCTGGAAAATGGCGAGTGAGAACAGACGTTTCGCTCTGCGGTTTTTTTCCGAGCTAACAGAAAACTTGCCTTTTTCCTCTTATTAAATTCCCAATGTAACTGTAGCTAGCAATAATAATTAGTGTTCCACTGTGACATCAGCATGACACACAACCTCTCACAGGAATAATGAAAATACACCACCAACCAACAAATTAGCACCAGAATCACTCAATATGTCACAAATATATCAGTATAAATACTTTATAAATTTGAATGCATTTAAATCTGATTTTTCAATGCGGAACCTAATGTTGTAATGTACCAGGATGTATGAGTCTTTTTTTTTCTTTTTTTTTTTTGACGAATCTAACACTGATATGCGTTTGTGTCTTCAGAGACGTGTGCTGTGAATAATGGAGGATGTGACAGCACATGTCATGATGCTCTAACAGGGGTGCGCTGCAGCTGTCCGGTCGGATTCACTCTCCAGCCTGACCGCAAGACCTGCAAAGGTAATACGCAGACACACACACACGTACACACACTCACGCACGCGACATGCTCGCATGTTGCTTTTAATCTGGTTTAAGAAGGAACGAAAGGAAACAAATCGCTTGCAGCCCTGGCAGAACAAGACAGGAGCTCCGCTTCATGTCTGAAGGAGAGAAAGGGACTTATTTTGTACAGATGATGACAATCCCTTTTGGAGATGGACGCCTCATTTAGAGAGATGATTCACTTTTAATCAGAGCCATCTTTGCGGTTTCGAAGCCAATCAGAAGAGGCGGAAGATACATCGATCTTCTTCTTGCAAGAAGGCTTATTCCAGATGAACCACAAACTTTCAGGCGCCTGCTGGTATTAAAATGTTCGTCCTGTTCCGAATTGTTCCAGAACCTTGGCACTGGTGGTCATGTGGCAGATTCAAATAAAAGAATTCATATACTGTGTTGTTGTTGTTTTTGTTTTTTTGTTTTTAAAGGCAAGATTGTGGGATTGGTATCTCAACATGACGCTATGACTTTTTTGGATACATTGACTAAAAGATTGCCATTCAAGTGATTAAAATTTGTGAACTCAGTGTTGCTAAGCAACTGGGAGACAAGAACACTGAAAGATTTGTTTCATTTGAATAGGAATTTAGTTCAGGTAGCATATAGCCATTTTGTCTCGTATACAGATAATGTAAAGGCTTGGTGACAGTAGAAACAAGACTTCCACGAAGAAACTTCCAGAATATTTGAACATTTTCCTTAGATGTGTTGATGATATACTAAGAAACAATTCTTTATGACTAGAATTACACTGTAATTACACTTGCACGTCACATATTCCACCGTTTTCCGAAAGGTCAGTAGCATCTCAACTCAAGAACATCTGCAGCTAACTACTGTACTTTGTTAAATCCGCTCTTACCTTCCCAACCCTTCTTTTTAACCAGTTTTTCAGTGTGTGAGAAGGATATACAAAATAAATAAGTCCCTTTCAAGTTTCACTGGAATATTAATATGCATCGCCATTTCTTTGTAGAAAATTTAGAACTTTTTTTCCCTATTGTCCTATTTTATCCAATGTTCTTGAATCTTTTCCATTCCAGATATCGATGAGTGCCGCATGAGTAATGGCAGCTGTGATCAGATTTGCCGGAACACAGTAGGAAGCTTCGAGTGTAGCTGCAGGAAGGGCTACAAGCTGCTCACCAATGAGAGGACCTGCCAAGGTAGGAACACGCTTTGCTATGGGATTCTGGTAGTTTTGCATGTAGTCCTCTCCCTATGTTTACATTCGCAAGCAACAAAGCAACATGTGACCGTTCATTTTATATGTATGTGCACAACAAGGAGCTGCAATTTCAGTGACTTTTCTCAAAGGCATGAAACAGTAAGGTGACAAATCCAAAATGGTTGGCTTGGATGATACTACAGACCAATCCTATGGCACATAGGGTCCAAAGGTTCTTCATTTCCCCACTCCCAACTTTAGTTCCTATCTGGAATTACTGTGTGATGCTAAAAAAGGAAGAAAATCTTCTAATCATGCTTTCATTTTATCCTGTCAAGACCTCTCATTAAAAGCATATAGCATTTATAGAAGCTTGGACAGAAGTAGCAGAGATTGTAGACAGTGATGTAGATAACACATTTAGCTTGCTTTGCTAAACTGCCAACAAAGCTAGTACGAAACCAAGCAAAGTCACATATAAATCAAACAACTAATTTTCACACTGAGTATTGTGCTATTTAATTTGTCTTTAAATAGTTAGCTTTAGAGGATTTATAGCTACTATAGTAGCAGTTGCTACACACCGACAAATGACAAACTACAAGCAAGTAGTGTGAATGTAGGGTCTCCAATATTTCTGTCACCTTATTGAGTTATCGTCATTATTTGTTAAGCCTAGGTGTGGCTATACAAAGCATCAGGTGACCCAGTTCACCTCACACCTCAGAAAATTAAACCAGAGTTCATGGCGTAGTCAGCACACTCCATTACCCCATTCCTCCTGCTGTACATACATAATTGAGGTACTTCAGAATTGAGAATCTTTCCCTGGCTCGGTGCCATGAGAGTGATGGAATAGGAGAGCAGAAACTCGGCCACTGAGCAAACAGAGGATCACGCTGGGCCATGCTGAGCCTAGCTGAGCTGCAGGTGTTGGAAATTAGAGCAAGCAATCTTCTCCACCTCCCCCAGCACACACATCTGGAGGCCTCAGGAGAGCAAAAAGCAAATAGAAAGCCTTCAGAGTGAGAAGAGCAAATGGAAATAAAAGGAGGAGCAAGAAGGAAGAGCAAAAGAGAAGAACAGAACAGAGGACATGTCTTGCCTTTCATTTAGTCTTTTTGTGTGGTCGTCAGTAAGCATATTGAGATAATCAAGAGCTTTGGTATTCTCCGGCTCGGAGTTCCAAGCCGTGTTGTTTCTGTTTTCTTTCACCATGTCTTTCATTCTTTCCTTTGTTGTTCGATTTCCTGATTTGCCTTACCTCGAATGCTACCCATATATCGTGGCATGGATTTTGTGTTGGGTTTGATTCATTTTCAGACATCAGATTAGGAGTTAGCATGGTGTGTTAGAGTTGACGCCTTCCTACAGAGTGTAGTTCAGCTAAACCCAAGCTGCCAATCACACCAACCACAGTTCTTTAAAACCGAGCCATCTAACTACTGTGTGGAATATTCCTGTCAAACTATAGAGAAAAGTAGCCACAAACCATTCCTGTTTTCCCTCCATGTCTTCTTGTATATACTTTTGGACAGAATTTGGTGACATTGTGGAAGATTTAAAAGAATTAATTTCACCAGAAGTTGCAATCTCAGGTTGAATGCTGGCTTCCTTTATTTACAATCATTTGTGACTATGCATTTATGATCTCCAGAAGTAGTGACTGCAAAACCCTGACATCCTTTTCCCCATATCAGACCTATCATTTAGACCCAGCATCTGTGCTCCACCCAGACTTTGCTCCATGACCTGTGGTTGTTTTCTTTCCCCACTCCCCACCAGGCCACTGGTGAGATTGTGGGAACATTGTCAGCATTTTAACCAAGCTGCTGAATATTACCTTATTACACCTATCTGAGACTGAGATTTTTCTTCAAATGGAACAGTATATGTAGGGTCTTTGGATTCATAATGGTTCTAGCTTTGTAAACATTTCTTTTTTCCCCCCTGAAAGGGTTATACATAGAACCTTTAAGCCATCCCAGAAAGCTATCTCTGAAAAATACGGGTATTAAACGGTACATTTCCTTGTCACTGGGTGGTACACACAAGCATACACCTTTTGTACCTTTAGTATGTGTCTTTCACCCAGAAAGATACATATAGGTGCAAGATGCATATTAAAGGTACAAAACATAAGGGTACCACCCCATCAACTAGGAAAGGTACAGTTTAGTGCATTTTTTTCAGTGGGCTTTCAGAGAACCCTAAAAGAACCCTTTCTATGTCATGTGGAGGCCTTTATGAAAAGGATTTAAGTAGAACCTTTTTTGGGATGCTAAAACCATTATGCATGCAAAGAACCCTCCAGGAGCATACCTAAACCATACCCTGATCCATTTTAAGATAAATATAATGATTAAGGGACAAACCAAAGAACCCTTTACAGTGGTAGATGGGAGCCTTTTTCTATGATTGCTATGGCAAGCATCACCTAAACAGGATGGTTAGGTGGCATGGCATGGCAGCATGTAAGTTTTTGGCAAGGGGTCTTAGGAGTGGGGGTGTGCAACGTTTGTATGTTGTTGTTATCATAGGGAAGCGGTAGGTGTGGGCTGTCAGGAGAAAACTCTTATCTTTATCCTGTTCGGCACACAATGCTTCTTAAGTGCACCCTAATGTGAGAGGTCAAACAAATCGCTTAGCTCAGTGCTTTTCATCTATACTACTGCACTGTTGGTGAATTCCCTGCTCTCACACACGATCAAGTCATCTGGCCCTGATTCTGTTAGGCCTATATTTGTATCAAGGGTCTTAACAAAAGATTTGTAGGTTTTCTCTTTGGGGGAACCCATAAAAACTACAGAAGGCTGATAAATGAAAGGAAAACCTGGTGGTTCTGCTGTGGGCAGCATTTATTTTGCTGGTTTGGGTCCACTGCTCTTGTCTCCTTGTAGGGAAACATCACTGCAAATCAATACAATGGTCTTCTGACTTGTCACCTTTATACAGTGATCAAGCAATTCTATACAGACAGTCATGGTCTCTTCCAGGACAACCCCTGTCCCCATCTACAAGGCACTACGCCTCACAAAATAGATTGCCAGAGCAATATCACTCTGCAGTTCTTGCTTGGTTTCCCACTGAAGCGAAGCAAGGTTGAGCCTGGCCAGTACCTGGATTGGAGATTTACTGGGGAAAACTAAGGTTGCTGCTGGAGGTGGTATTAGTGAGACCAGCAGGGGGTTCTCACCCTGTGGTCTATGTGGGGCCTAATGCCCCAGGATAGTGACAGGGCTGCTTTTGGATAAGATGTTAAACCAAGGTCCTGACTCTCTGTGGTCACTTATTGTAAAAGAGTAGGGTTATATCCTGGCAATATTCCACCACTGGCCCTTCTCTATCATGGCCCCCTAATTATCCCCATCTCTGATACTAACTAACTAACTGCATAAAAATGTTGTAAATTGTGATCATTGATGCTTCAGCCTTCACAGTCAACAGATCTACCTAATTAACACTGTTCCAAAATCTCCCATAGGTGTTTGACAGTGCTCGCCACCACCTTCAAAACATCAACTGAGGGAATATGTTTTGGAAGAATGGTGCTCATCTCTTCCAGTACATTCACCAAGAATCAAGGCACAGTAAAGTTGATCTGGTGCCTCGTCGTGGCCTGACACCTTATGAAGACACTTTATGTTAGATTTGCTTTCATTTATCATTTGTTCCTTCATAAAGGTTCCAATCAGAGATCCTTTAGAAAGTTAGAACCATTTACAACTTAAAGGACTTAAGTTCCATTGCAAGAATGGATGGCCACTGCTTTACTGATCAGGGTCTGTTGTTGTCAGAAACGATTAGTGGTATTTGTTAGTAACCATGTCTAAAGGCTCAGATTATGCACAGAAAATGATCAATCTTAGCATAGATTTGGTTTGACCTGTGGGGGAAATCTATTAGAGAGGGTTCCAAGTACAACTCATTCAGGATGCTAAGATCCCTTGAGGAATTTTTTTTTTTGAGTGCATTCTGTAAGCCCAAAGTATCCTCATAATCAGCAACCAACTCATACAGTAATAGTTTTGCTAATATGGCTAACTATCTTGCTTGGATTAACACTGCTATAAACCAAGATTTATATCGGAGGAAGAGGAGAAAGGTGTTCCAGTCAAGTACTTGTAGAAAGGTCGTTCTTTCCTTTAGAAGAGCTACCTGAACTCTGTGTCACACACTTGACCTTGTGCTAATCCTCTGAGAGCAAGGTGAATGCCTCTGCCTAAACAGAGATGGCTTTTGAGCTCTGAATGCCGTCTAAATGCTCCGGGTAGAACGTGTAAACAGAATTTTTGCTTTATCTGGTGTTGCCCATCCCACAGGTTTCCTGGCCATCATCAACCCTCAGCTTCAATCAATCAGGATGGGGCTTGTCCTTCGCCACCTTACTGAGGATCTGGACACATTCCTTTAGTCATTGCTAAACCTCCCCCACACTGTCCTTAGCAGGCCATTCAGACTCTTACCCCTTATCTAATCGTGCTCTCGTATCCTTTAAGAGAGGCTGATAGAGCCCATATCTCTGTTCTGTAAACAGACTAGTTGTTAGCATTTTTCTCTCATGGTGATTATTTCAAATTGGCAGTGGTGAAGATGAACAGCTAACAGAGTTAGCATCATGGGTGCTAAAATTCTTTCTCTTTGGAATCTTTCTTTTTCAACTTGGTTCTCTTACCCTTGTTGATGATAGATTCCTAGGACCCACTCAGTTTGGTGCCAAATCTCGTATCTATCTTCACAAACGTCCCTGTGCTAGCTAGCACGTACACAGGCCTGCTGCCACCTACCACGCATACACCCACATTTTTCCACTCTGCTTTTTCCAAAACAAGACGCTCTTCATAACGATGCAAGATCTATTAAAAAAAAATTCTTTTTTACTTTTTCTGGGTTATGGAGATTGCTGTGCTGCATAGACACGACCCACATAATTAACAACATCACTGGAAAGGAATGGAAAGTGGTTTGGAAGCATATCTCAATCAAGTGAACATTTGGCCTGCTGGGTTACAGGATTTCGGAGGAGTATTTGAGGATGATTGATGTATCTTGACAATCAGAAAGCAAGCAGCTGGGTCCACTGGGTGTGGAAACCTGTCAGTGGTACCCTGCTGTCCTTCTGAACCCATGATGTCTCTGTGAGGGGAAACAAAGACCAGGCTCACTTAATGAATCTGCCAACAGCTCGTAAAACGTTTCTGATGAAGCTTGAGAGATCTGGGCTGGGAAAAATGAAGAAAGGGTGTTATATATCATAGCGGTTTGGTCTAGATGGCACAACACTGAATAAGAGTAAGAATGAACTGTATAATGTTGTATAATTGTCCAAAATCAACTCAACTTTTTTAAGCACCAATACCTGCTGTGGTATTGGTTGTCTTAAGCTAACCGCTTGCTAATGTTACAGGTCTGGTTTGTTGTGTTACACTACCCAGTAGTATGCATATTTGAGCTTTCAATAAATCAGAAACCATTTGTAAAATGTATTTTATACATATTTATTAAATTCTGCAAGGGCCAGACTTTTTTTTTAGAGATGCTTGTATACACAAAATGTTTGAGGGCAATAGATTTTCTTTCCCAAATTCTGATGGCCTGTGTCTTGTATAACCAAGTCAATCTTCAAGTTTTGTTTAATTAGCCTGCCCCAAGCCACTGCCCCAGAGTACAATGTTTTTACCTGGGTCTTCCAAAAGAGATTTCAATCTACAATCAGCTTCATCCAATCAACATCATGTCTAGCATGATGAGAACACAACTAGACTAGTAGCTGACCCACAAATAGGGTTATCTATTGTATTAGAGAATACCAATTCTACCCATAAATGCTGTCTATCTAAGCGAGATCCTCCAAAATATGGTGATGGTAACAATAATGCCCACAAGGGTTAAGAGCTGTTCTTGCCCAGTAGTCCAGACTGCTCCCTGGCAGTCCAATCTTCCAGTCACTGGGGCTAAATCTTAGCCTCTAAATTACCATTGTTTATTAAAATTGGCTTTGCTTTAAGAAAACAGACGGGTGGATTTCTTACTATATAAAGACATGTGAAGAGTACATAGTCTGGCACACTGATCAACTCACTGACGTCTAGACAGTTTTACTGCACGTTCATTTTCCAAGAAGGTAAATCTTTTCCATATGTCCTGAGGAAAAAAACAAGATGTCACTTATTTGGCTTAGCCGAGTAAGTGCCTGTAGTGTAAAGACACATTGAGATGTTTTATTAAAAATTATTATATAGTAATTAGCATAAAATTAGCATAATGAATGGTTTGAGATGTTTTATTAAAAATTATTATATAGTAATTAGCATAATGAGCGGTCAGGGTGGTGGATTATTGTAGATGATGAATCTGGAAATCATAGAAATTATTTACTGATGATTTGAAGATGACACCAATTTTTAAAAATAAATTACAAATCTATTCTCTTTCAACAGACATAGATGAGTGCTCATTTGACCGCGCATGTGACCACACCTGTGTGAACTCTCCAGGCAGTTTCGAGTGTCAATGTCACAAAGGCTATGTCCTGTATGGAGTCGCTCACTGTGGAGGTAACTCATTACATTACATTTTTTTCATAAGGCTGTTATATCAATCCAATCCCATCCCATCCAATTCTATCCTATCTCATCTTGTCCCATCCCATCCCACCCAGTCTTATCCTGTCCTATCATCTTAAGTGGGAAGTGGTAGCTCAGTGGTGAAAGTGTTGGACTTCTGATCAGAAGGTCATGAGTTCAAATCGCAGCACCACAAGGTGCCACTGCTGGGCCCTTGAGCAAGGCACTTAACCATCAGCTATATAAATTAGATAAATGTAAGTCGCTCTGGATAAGGGCGTCTAGCAAATGCCCTAAAATGTAAATGTAAAGTACTGTTTTTTCTTCTCTAACACACATGACCCAACTGTCCTTAATTTAGAGTAGTGTAGATGTGGCTTGAGATTTGGTCTTGCTATGATGATGACTTGATTTGAACTTTTAGGGCTAGTCTGAATCTGATCTGAGTATGGAAAAGGAAATACATGCCTAGTAGCAGTATTAATGTATTGCCGCATTAAAGAGCTGTTCGCGTCAGTGTTTTGCATTTCAACAGAAAGATGTGTTGCAGAGTGTGACTGCTTCAGAGCAGAGACGCATTCCTGCAATGCAAAACGTGCTGATCCGACACCTAGGATGTGATATCAAGGAAAGTGTTTCAGGGTGATCCAAATAAATTCACCTCTTCAGTTGGATTAAGGTCTGGGGATTGACTTGGCCAGTTTAAAATCATCCACGTTTTCCCCTGATGAAGTCCTTTGTTGTGTTGGCAGTGTTGTTGGCAACTGCATGATGTTCCTCCCAATTAGACTGCATACATGTGTCTGTAAACTGACAGACAGAGTGTTTCTGTAGACTTCTGAATTCATTCTGCTGCTACCTTCATGAGTTACATCATCAATAAGGATTATCGAGCCTGTTCCAGAAACCCAAGCTATGACACTGATTCAAACATGAGCAGTTCCTTTGTTTCTCCACACTTTGGCCATCACTTTGGTAGAAGGTAGAACATTTCTGTCTCATCTCTGTATTTCTTTTGAATTCCAATCTGGCCTTGCCAATCCAACATTTTCACAGTGGACTGTATGTATATTAACATAGAAATTCTGAAATCACCCTGTTCGTGCCATTCAGAAGTAACCACCTAACCACAGTCTTACTGGGTGATGTAACTCTGGAGAGCAGGAATGCGTTCCTGCGGTTCAGAGGAAGGGAGGTGAGGTGCTGATGGAGGCGTCACGATAGAAACACGTGTTTATGGGTGGATTAAGAGTATTTCGAATGGTGACGGTCTCTAATCGCATGTGAATCAGTTACAGAGCGGGTACAGGAAGGCAGGGAGGTGGCCTGGCATGGAGACAGGGCTGCCCAGGCATTGTTAAGATGTTAAGAGACCCTGACGTGATGAATGAGGCTTTCTGCTTTTCTGTCCACACTTGACAAGCCTTTAGATAAGAGGCAGCATTATGGAACACTAGAGGAATGGGTTCTGCTTTCCTGTAGGAATTTGTTCAGTTGAGAAAGGGATGCAGATGTAGCAAATATCTGGCATGCAGAATTCACATTTCAGGCTTTTGCAGGTTTGCACCAACTGACCAGAAGCAATTTCTTGATGCTTGTAGAAAGAACAGAGAGAGCTGCAACTTACCACAATGGTTGAAGTAAGTGCTAGTGCTCAGGAGTTTGCAGCTGATCAGCTGATTATGTTCTGCTGTCAAAGAAGGTTTGAAAGCCTCATCTACATGGGGTTGTTAAGATTCTGTACTAGTGACAACATTTATTGTCACATACAAGTACAATACAGTGTGGGTTTTTTTTTATGTATTTATTTATTTTTTGCATAGCTTGGTAGTAAGCTGGGCTCAGGGTGCAGGGTCTGCCAAGAAAT
This sequence comes from Stegophilus panzeri, assembly GCA_024331685.1. NCBI lineage: Eukaryota > Metazoa > Chordata > Actinopteri > Siluriformes > Trichomycteridae > Stegophilus > Stegophilus panzeri. Next base: position 7,136,938 of record JANDJT010000050.1, read on the forward strand.
GGAGAACCTGGAGCAGAGAGTATTGCTCAAGGGCCAAAGAGTGGCAGCTTGGCAGTGCTGGGGTTTGAGATCATAACCTTATGATCAGTAGCCCAAAACGTAACCACTGATTCAATATTGCAGAAACCACTGAGCCACCACTGCCCCACTGCGATAATTACCGACTTCTGAGACCTTCAGAAAGCCAAGCCGTTAACCCACAACAGCTCAGCTCTTTGCTTAGATCAGGTTGGAATTGGACGGATTTAAGGGATTAGGATTAGATTTGCTTGGAATGTGTGGGATGTATAGGATGGTATAGAATAAGATAGGAAATGTAGTTTAGGATAGGATTGGATTAGATTGAAAAATCACAGCAAGTAACACAGCAGTCAAAAATGAGTGAGTTTCATTTAGATAACCCAGACACAGTGAATCTGTAACATTGCAATACACTGTCACGATATTATATCACTTAGCCACTCAATCTTTGTCTGGCTCAGTGTCTCTGCAAGGTAATTAATGTTACCTAAATAAAGGAAAAGAATAAACGATCCCCACAAACACCCCGTTCCCTGTCTGCATGAATCAGTTCAGCCTAAGAGGCATGTTCTGGGGGTCTCAGGGGCACGAACAATTGTTGACACAAAGGTCAATGAAGGTGTCAATCAAACAAGCCTGTTTTTTTCTTTCTCTCTGTCTTCCCTCCTTTCTGGTCCTATGTTCTCTTAGATTAATGAGCGCCTTTAATGCAGAAGGCCAAAAGAGGAAATGCAAAGTCAAAGGTTCTAGTCTGGAGACGGCTCGAATCTGGGGTGAGAGAGAGAGGAGGGGAAAATGGCCCAAAGAAAAGGGAAACCAGACCAGCCTAGCAAACGAGAGCTTTATTCATTAACGAAATTCAGATTCATTGCTATTCTGTTCCTCTCTGGCTTTAACTAAGAGCAAAGCCTTTGATATGCCTAAAGACTCTTTATGTCTTCTTCTCGGTCTGCCTCTACTTCAAAACCACTTAGTCAAACTCAGCTCTCTCTGTCTCTTTCGCTCTTTGTTTTTTATTCAGCTCCCATCTGGTTTGCTGTGTTTTAGAGAGTGATTGTGGTTTTACTTTTTCCCTTTTTGGGGGAAAAAAAACGTGCTTAGAGGCACAGATGAGCAAATGGAAGCCAGTGAAAGCACACAAACCTTTGGCCTGGGTTCTGCGAAAGTCCAATCAAGTCAAGGTGGAAAAACAATTACTGACGCTGTCAAATTATGCTGGAGAAGATACTGCCAACCCCCACACCGTATCTTTTTCTCAGATGTTTGTTTGATTAATTTACCTGAAACAACCTACACTCTAAGAAAGCTGAAGGGTTCTTCAATTGCTGAAATTGTTCTTATCAGAAAGTGGTCCACGTAGAACCCTTTTAGGAGAGAACCCTTAAGTATCCAATGAACTCTTAAGGAACCCTCAAAGAAGCCTTTTCTCTGAGTTTGATTTAAAGCTTAGCTTAAACATTCCTTTTCTCATGACAAATATAAGGCCTGTGATTGTACTACAGGCTGACAAAGAGGTCCATGAACAGCAGAGATGCCCATGGACAGCAAAGGGGTACTGGACAGAGTTGTCCATGAAAGACGTAGATGTCTAAGGATCTCCATAATTGTGCTAGCATGACCTGACTTAAATTGGCCCACAAGATGATGTTCTTATTGATCCATTTAAAGTTCATCTTGGTCTGTCATGATCTGGAATTTTGTGGTCCTCATTAGGTTTGTACATCTTATTTATGTTCTGAGAAGATCCAGTAAGTGTTCCATTAATGCTTGGCAAACACATCTTTCGCATATCTTTTTAAATCTCCTATTGCTCATATACCATCTCTTATTCTCTGTAATAAAATGTGAATTTGGACTTTGAAATTATGATTAATGTTGAATCAAAGTTCAGAGTTGGATTTAGAAACAGAGGATTTGGGAAAACAGCTTGAGTGTAGAAGCTCAGAACTTGTCTTAGACTGCTAAGGAGCAAAAATAGTTTTATAGACAATAGTTTTTGCCTCCTGACAGCTGTGGACTTCCACAAGGTTGGTCTGGTTGATGCTACATGGTTTAGCATTGTTCCTGCTCTAAAATGTGTTTCAGATCAAACACATGTTTACAAGGAGCGCGAGTCCTGATGGGGAAATGTTGAAGTGTTCGCTTACATGCTGTGTGTGTTTAGGAAAACTCAGAAATATATTTGCCATTTTATTGGTACAGAGTGTTTTTATTTTGTTTTGTTGTTTTTTTGCATGCAGTTACTGCCCTTCTCACATATGAAAGTAAGCAGGGGTCAGCCTGTTCGACACCACTGGAACTTTAACCCCTGTAACTCACAACTCACAAGCAGAAGCTTGAGGGCACAAATCCAAGCACAAAAGGAACAGTTCAGCCAAAAAAAAAAAAGTTATTTTTTTCCAATGAGCTTTTCTGATTTGTTAGCTCCAAAGAACTTTCATTTATTGCTCGTTTTCTCTCCTCTTTTTGAGAATGTTGCAGAGCTCCACAGCTTTACATAATGGAACTTCCCAAATCATTGGCAACATTGCGAAGAGCATGAATAGACATTCACTATATCAAAGTGGCGTGAAGTGTCCTTTGTTTTGATTTTCAGACATCGATGAGTGCAGTATAAACCGTGGTGGCTGTAAGTATTACTGTCTGAACACGCTGGGCAGCTACGAGTGTACGTGCCCACCTGGATACAAACTGCACTGGAACAAGAAGGACTGCATTGGTACGTGTACGACAACACTCACACCTACTGGCCAATACACACATTACACCAAATACACAGTGTAGATTTCCATGTTTTGCTGGTTACTGTTGTGTAAATAATAATTTGGGGGTGGGGGGGCAGAGAATGTAATTAAATAAAATAGATTAATATATATATATATGTGTGTGTGTGTGTGTGTGTGTGTGTGTGTGTGTGTGTGTGTGTAGAGGTTATATTGTGTTGTTTTGTTTTTTTAAACTTCAAAAAATTTGACAAAGCATGTAACTACCAGCTGGCAACACTATTTATTTCAAAAGCACCAATTTGACATGTTTGAATTCTAGTTAAAAGTGAAATGTTGGGTTTTAACTCCGTATATGTGCATTTCCATAGAAACAACTCTGGTTTGAGTAGATGAACGGCTCTGTAGAATCTCCTAGTCATCACTAGAAATGGCCCTAATTTCTACGTGATATGAATACATTGTTTAATCCGTTTTAAAGATTGATGAAGAAACATTTAGAATAATTATCTAACGGTCACTCTTAGGTAAACGCCTTTCAACTTTACTAGATCACCCTAGCCTAATTGGATGCTTATAAAATGGTTTCTTGTTCGTTGATGGACTTAAGTGAAGTATTTGTTGTCGCAGAGGTGGTGAAGTGTCCGTCCAACCTGGTGGCGCCAAAAGCAACGCTCTCTTGCAGCAAGACAGGCAAAAAGGAGAGTTGTTCACTGACCTGTGCATCCAAAGCACACTATCTGGCAGGTATATACTGCAGGAACACGTTTACAAGTCTGTTTTTTTGTGTGTGTGTGTACATGGAATGAGGCTAGATTGTGCTGACAAATAAGGCAAGCACTTACCTTACATTCTGATGTGCTTGTATTATGCTGTGGACAACTATGGATGACATTTCTTACCTGATAATACACAAACATTTCAAAGAAGATCACCTCAACAAGGTTAGAACCAGAGGTACAAACTGGCTTAGTCAACAGCAGTGTAAACAAACAGCAGCTAACATGTTTATATTTGGGAATGCCTGGCACGTGTGTAAAAATAACATATTTCTACAGTTTTGGGGTCACTTTTTTTACAGTGCATTTAGGTTTAACAAGGCGTGGTATAACTACATCTGACTTGTCCGATCTGTAGAGTCTGACAACAGTTACACAGTCAGCTGTGGCGTCCGAGGGAAAAGCCAAAGCAGACTGAACTCCAGCAACAGCCAGAGCTGCATAGGTAAGCGCAATGTAGCAGTACAGCACAGCATGTGAGGATGGCTGGATGGAGGGATGGACTGGATGCATGGATTGATGGAGCATGATTGGAGTCTGATTGGGTGAATAGCAGGATGGAAGAATGGATAGTGGACAGATGAATAGATGGACGGAACTTGACTGGATAGATGGATAGGTGAAGGAATAGATGGATAGAGGGTGGGTGGAAAGATGAATGAATGATTAAGAGATGGATGGATGAAACCTGACTAAATGGACAGATGGATAGATGGATGGATTAATGAATGACTACATGCATGAATAGAATCATCAAAATGATTGGGGTGTTTGGTAGTGATGAATGTGATTGGATGTTTGGTAGTGATGAACGTGACTGGATGTTTGGTAGTGATGAACGTGATTAGTTGTGCCAATGCTGCTTTGGTTTGTCTGTAGAGACTTTGGCTTCTCCAGTGAAGCAGATGGCCTCGTTCCGAATCAAGAACGCCAAATGCCACCTGCACCCCAAACTCAGGGGACGAGCAGAAGACGGAGGCAAGCAGATTGGGCCAGGTGAAAAGGCATAGGTCATAAACTGGGACATTCACAATCACAATATGTATAACATAATAGCAACATGTTGAGTTGTCCATTTTGTGCAGTCCTAGAGTTACATAGACAATGGCTTATTAACTGTTGCTCAGTTTGTTGCCTTTGTAGTGTGTAACATGAGTGTGTGGACTTCAGGTGGTCAGCTCTGCAACAACTGCCAAGTCACCTTCGTCAATCTGAAGTGTGAGTCCTCCAAGAAGACCAAAATTCGCCACACACGAAACCCGTCTAATAAAGAGGTCACACGCATCACGCTGGAACTGGAGGCAGAGATAAAACCTGGAGACACTACCGGTAAGTGTGTACAATTAATAGGAAGTAGAATAACAGGAATATAATCAGCAACAGGGTGATGTGATGTGGCTTGACACGAAGCAGAGTTACTGTTACCACCCCTAATTGAATATTTTCCTACAGCAGTACATCCCAAAGTGTTTTACTTGTTTATAGTCACATTTAATGTTGTGAAACGGTCATTCCCTCACCAACCTCCAAACCGTCTGTCATGACAGACTTCTCCTGTGTCAGAAAACAAACTTACAGCCTCACCCCTTACAAAGCACTCCATCTATATAAGTTAAATAAAAGAGTCCTTACAGCAAATTTCACCATATCCATAATTACAAGTTTTTATACTCCATGTATTTGTAACGTCCACTATGAAAGTTTTACTATGGAAACCATAACTTTTTATGTTATAGTGGATTAAGAAGAACCTGTGATTTACTTTACAGCAGCACTACTGCCACTCAGAAATAAGAATTCAGGAGCACTGTGTTATAAACTGTTTATCATGCCCATTCATTACAGCAACTGGTTTCGGGAAAAGTAAACAGACGCACTGTCCTCTGAAAAGGTTCATTACACAGTATGTCTGAACTTGCTCTCTATTTTTTTTATCCTTTGCTGCCATAGTGTCTACACCAACACTTGGTAGTTAATGTACACTTTTTAGCTTTCTGAATAGGAGACAAAGAAGGCAGTCAACTATGTAGTAGCGACATCTACTGTTCAAGATAGGAATTTTTTTTTTTTTAAATACTTTTTTGAAAGCAGGCCAGCTATACGAATATTTTTTATAAATGTCTCATGTTCCAGTTCAGAATTTCTCTTTGCTGGGTTGTGCTCGTGTAGGGAGCTGTGACCTGAGCTGTGTGAGGAAACAAATGGAGCAGAAGATGAAGTCTTCCATCAAGGCACTGAAAAAGTCCATCAACCAAGAGAGGTTCCTGATACGTGTGGCCGGTCTCGAGTATGAGGTCGCTCAGAAGGTCACACAGTCCGCTGACAGACAGGAACACTGTGGCCCCGGGAGAGAGCGGGACAGCGGCCGCTGTGGTAAGAGCATCAACATGAAACTGGATTATGAATAACTTTTCGCTGGTGGAAAAATAATACACAGAGGACAAAGGGGCAAAAAACTATGTGCACAAGGTAGGTGTATAATAAACTGGCAACTCAGTGTGTGTGTGTGTGTGTGTGTGTGTGTGTGTGTGTGTGTGTGTGTGTATACACAGCTTTCAAGGAAACAGGATGCATTGGAAAAAAAAGTCACTTTGCATGTGTATATCAGCAAAGCTGTCTTAGTTGAAATATATATACATGCACACACTGAGCAGTCAAAATGGGGAGACAGTGAAACTGTATGGAATCCATTTCAGAAGCTTTACATTAAAAACAGAAGGAAAAAAAAGGCTTTCACATAATAATGAGTGATGTAATTGATGATGTCGAAGTCTCACTGTCTCCCCCTCCTGACTGCTCTCTCAGTCAGATGTTTGCCCGGTTCTTATTATCACGGCGAGATGGAGCGCTGTGTGCAGTGTCCTCCCGGAACCTTCCAGGAGCGAGAGGGTCAACTGGCCTGTGACCTTTGCCCTGGAGGAGATCGCCATGGCTCGCCGGGCGCCCGTAACATCACTTCCTGCTCAGGTAAGCATGGTCGACCAATCAGCAGTCAGGAGGAGTCTGTTAAGGTGTGTTACATATTTTTTCAGTGATTTTTCCATAAAGCGACATCGGTCATACCCTTTAGTGTGCTTAAATAAGTGTTAATGAGTGTACATTTTGAGGGCCAAATAGGAAAACCGTGAAGGCTCTCTGTTGGCTCTAAGCCCGAATAAATTATCAGTGTTAGGTCTACAATACAGCATAAGACTTGACCTAAAGCTTAACAAGCAATGGGTCATGGTAAAATTGCTAAAACTCAGGCTTAACCTTGTGCTGTTGTGATTTAAGGTCAGTGTGCACCAGGATATAACTCCAGCGATGGCTTTAAACCGTGCCAGCCGTGCCCTCGAGGCACATACCAGCCTGACCATGGAAGAACACTCTGCTTCCCTTGTGGAGGTGGCCTCGACACAAAGAGAGAGGGATCCAGCTCCTTCCATGACTGTGAGGTCAAAGGTCAGCCTTGACTTGGTTATTTGGTTATTTTAAAGATACACCTATGAAAATGGCACAAAAAGAGTCCAAAGTTTGTATTTTTATGTATTTGAGTTGCTCTCGCTTCCAGTATGTGTACTGACAGTGCAGTAATGTGTCCAGTCAAGAAGTGCAATTTAAGCACTGCAACAATTTCTGATTATATACATGCCTGTAATAGTGTCAATATCTACACTTACCATTTAACCACAGTGTAAGAACATGTAAGATCTGCACTTATCACGTACCACGTAACAACATTTATACTTACCATGTAAATCATGTACCACGTAACATTTATACTTACCATGTAAATCACGTACCACGTAACATTTATACTTACCATGTAAATCACGTACCACGTAACAAACATTTATACTTACCATGTAAATCACGTACCACGTAACAAACATTTATACTTACCATGTAAATCGTGTACCATGTAATAACATTTATACTTACCATGTAAATCGTGTACCATGTAATAACATTTATACTTACCATGTAAATCGCGTACCACGTAACATTTATACTTACCATGTAAATCGTGTACCACGTAACATTTATACTTACCATGTAACAATATCCAACAATATCTACATCTACACTTGCCATGTAATAAGCTCCAACAATATATAACTATGACTACACTTACCACATAACAGTACCACTTATAAAAATGTAGATATTTAACAATAACTATACTTACAGTGCAACACTATAACAATGTGGATATGTAACAATAACTACGTTTACCATGTAAGATTAAAAAAGCTCATTACAATGTAGACGTGTAACAATAACTACACTTATGTTTGCAATATGTAACATCTCTACACTTACCATGTAACAGTATGTAGCAATGCCATTTCTACAATGTAACAATGAATTCATATGAATTCATAGGGGTGCTAATAATTGATGCACACCTACATTTAACAAAGATATTATTATTTTTGGATAAACCTGTATCGTTTGATATCCATGAGAGCAGGGTATTTTTGTGAATATTTTTGAATAAAAGATTAAAAGGTTAAACAATAAAGACAAATTTTCACAGCCTTCTTTACTCATATTTACTAAGGGTGCCAATATTAGTGGATGGCACCGTATCTACACTTACCGTGTAAGTAACGCGTAGCAATGTAGATACTGTTACAACACTGATTTGCAGCATGATGTCTGTCTTTAACTTTGTGTAACAGTGTGTAACGTCTACACTGTAACAATATCTATGTAAGAATGTAAAATCTATATTTTCCATGCACTTTGTTACACAGTAAGCTCAGGTCTTATTGTGGCTGTGGAGCTTTTTTCAAGAATCTAATTTCACTGTTATCTTTCTTACAATGAGACGTGTGTCTGTTTTCTGCAGTGTCCTGTCCTCCGGGACATTACTACAACACCTCCGTGCATCGGTGTATCCGCTGTCCTGTGGGAACATATCAAACGGACTTCAAACAGAATTACTGCATGTCCTGCCCCGGAAACACCACCACAGACTTTGATGGTGCAACCAGTGTGTCTCAGTGCAAGAGTAAGCAGATCCTGTCTGAGTTAACCCTAACCTGAGCTCTTAAACTGTTCAAAGTAATAAGGCTCTTGCAGTTAGCTACCAAGCGATTGGCTTGGTAAGCCCCTGAACTGCATCTTTTGCATGTGTGTTTGTACAGACAGGGAATGCGGAGGTGAAATCGGAGAATATATCGGCTACATCGAGTCTCCAAACTACCCAGGAGATTATCCTGCTAACGTGGACTGCATCTGGACCATCAACCCCCCCAGCAAGCGCAAAATCCTCATCGTCGTGCCAGAGATCTTCCTCCCTTCTGAGGATGACTGTGGAGATGTGCTGGTGATGAGGAAGAACTGTAAGTGGCAAAGAATGGATAGAGAAAAAAAAGAAGAAAAACTGAATAAAGTAGTACTATTAGTGCAAATAGGGTGTATAAGACAGTATACAGTACTGTATATAATTATTAAGTATATGACTTTTGTTACACTCTCCCCCAACACAGGGTCAGTGACCTCCATAACCACGTATGAGACGTGTCAGACGTATGAGAGGCCCATCGCGTTCACGGCTCGTTCACGGCGTCTCTGGATCAATTTCAAATCCAACGACGTGAACAGTGCACGCGGCTTCCACATCCCTTATGTCACATACGACGGTACACAATCTGATGCGTTCACTCTCGCTCATGATCCTGCAGTTTAATAATACACACATCATCCAAAGCATATGTGTTTATTACTAACTAATTCCATATTAGTTAATCGCTTCAAATTACGATTTTCTTGCAGAATTTTGTACAAAGTAAAAAATAAATAAAAAAGTTTCCTAGGGTTTGTTGTCTGGAGTAACTTTAACTATTTTGTATGTTGTGTTTTTGTTATTATAATTACTTATTAAACTTGTTTAATAACTTGTTTACATTACTTTGAGAAGAGCTTGGCTTTTATGTTGTTTTTTTTTGTTAACTAAAATTTTCAGATTTCAGATTCAGATTGTATAATTATAAATAAGAATATATGATATAATATTGCTTAGGGCTCTAAGAAATAATATGTTCAAAATAATATGTGTTAGTCATTACATCTTGACTTTATTTGACCAAAACTTGTTTGAAATTTCCCATTTTCTATCTGATGATATAACTCGAGGTATTTCGTTGTGTTTTTCAGAGGACTACGAGCAGCTGGTGGAAGACATCGTGAGAGACGGAAGGCTTTACGCCTCGGAAAACCATCAAGAAATCCTAAAGGTTAGAGAAACGTAAATGAAAATGGATAAAGATAAGGTTCAATAACTTTAAGGAACACTATATCCAGATTCCATTGAATGAGGTTTGAATAGATCATGATGTCATTTTGCATTTGCAGACATAATAGTGACAGGAGGATTGTCCTTAAATAAAATTATTCTTGTCCTTATGGATCTCCACACTGTGGCAGTGGTAGCTCGGGGGTTAAAGGCTCTGGGTTACTGATCAGAAGGTCAGGAGTTCAAGCCTCAGCACTGCCAAGCTGCCACTGTTGGGCCCTTGAGCAAGGCCCTTAACCCTCAACTGCTCAGTTGTATAAATGAGATAAATGTAAGTCGCTCTGGATAAGGGCATCTGTTAAGTGCCATAAATGTAAATGTAATGTGTCTCTCATCAGGACAAAAAATTAATCAAGACGCTCTTTGACGTCCTGGCACACCCGAATAACTACTACAAGTACACGGCTCGGGATTCCAACGAGATGCTGCCGCGCTCCTTCATCCGGCTCATCAGCAGCAAAGTCTCGGCCTTCCTCCGACCGTACAAGTAGCCGCTGACGCTCCGAGGCTTTACACACTCCGGCCGACTCTGACAGCAGGCTTCAGTCTAAAGGATTCAGCACACGCTTTGTTTAAAAATCCAACCAAGGCTTTTGACTTTTACTCGCTTCACTATGCACATTTGGTTTTGAATTTCTGTGCTGTTTATTTTTATCATTCCTTTCCGATAAGAAAAGGGTGATTAGGCGAATAATTGCATCATACGAATAATTGCAGCATATGAGGGTTTGTTTTTGGTTTTTTTGCGCTTTTAGGTCCTGTCTTCATTACCACTCCGTGTTGTGTTGATGTTTGTCCGGAATATATCAGAGTACACAATGTAGAAGGTGTAATATTCCTGTGAGCACTGTAATTATTGGGACTGTTTGTCCTGTGGGTTGATTTTAAAGTGTCATGCCTTGATCTGGGCCCTAAATATGGCCTTTTGTTGGGCCACGTGAAGTTTGCCATCTTGTATATGACCAGAACAAGCCATAAAAGACATACCGGATGTCTGTCTCATGCATTTTACAGATCTTTGTGCTCATTGGGATATCGCACGGGATTGGGTTTAGGGATAAGCAAGACGTGACGTGTGCGTCCGATTCACGTCGTGGTTTTCTGAAGCGCGTCACTATAGCGTTTGTATATCCATTGTATTTCCGTCTTTTCCACACTCGCGATCCAACTTTACTTCATATCGTTCGTTCCGTGTCATCATAGTTCGGCTCTTAGAGCGTCTGTATTCTTCCTGCCATGCTGTTAAAACAGTACATTCCAGTCTGTCTATTACTAGTTTTCGGTTTCGTATCCGTTGACGACCATATATCGGAGTTAATTTAACAAGGCGTAGAACACGTAGTGCATCGTCGCGAGACTGAAACGGAAGAGTTGTGGTGAGAAACAGTGTTTAGTGAGCGGTTCTGCAGAGAATGAGGCTGAGGTGCGTGTTTTTATTTTGTTTTGGGTTGTTTTTTTGTTTTGTTTTTTTTTGTTTTTTTGCAGGACGTGCGATTGCTGCTTCTTCGATTAAAAAAAAAAAAAAAAAAAAAAAAGTCACTTTAAACCTGCTACGCTAAATTCAAGCCTTTTGACCTTTCCTCCCCGAAGGCACTCAAAGGGAAATTCCACCTGAAAAAAAAGTTTGTTTTTTTCTTTCTCGCAGACCTGTATATAATTTAGCTAACATTAGGCTACAAATGACTGGAAGTGCATTCTCGCTGGATGTTACTTTCAACCCCTTAAGAGTTCTCACTGGAGGGTGTGGCCTTCACAGGGAGTAGGGCATAGTTGCGCTCTTTGATTTCCGAAACAGACCGTATATGCTGTCTGAAAATCTCCACTGTGAAGAAGATGTAGCGTACGCTACTTTATTATTATTTTTTTCTTTTCTTTTCTTTTCCAGATCACATAAATGTGTACAATAAAAACACAAAGCTTATGTGTCAAATGCTCAATATTCACAGTGTGGGTATGACACATCACATACACACCATAATAATGTATGATGCAGTTTTGTTTGTGGAGGCCTGCACTCATCATACACAAACTCCAAACACATTATGTGTGCCTTAAGAATGTGTTTAATGTTCCCATCGGTTAACTGGAGAGAGGAGGGGAGGGGAGGGAGTAGTGGGGTGGGGGTTGGGGGAGTCAAACACACTCCCGGTGTTACAAACACCGTAAAACAAGCACCGGGTGATGTCTCTCCATGGTAGGATTTTTGTTTTGTTTTTTTGTTTGTTTTATTGTATATTGTAAATATTAATGAACATAGACTAACGTCAAGTCTAAGAGCTAAAGCCGATCCCAAATAACAATCTCGTATTAATAACAGAACCTTAAATAATAACAGTGTCAAGCAAAGGGATTCACCTTTAATTTCTCCCTCCTGAACAGAAACTCGATTCAGTCGTTAAAAACGTCCAAAAGGGTTGATCTTTTAGTTTGAACTGGTATGTAAAAAGAAAATATTGTAGAAATTTTGTTTGTTTTTATAAAATTCTTTTTTTATTATTACATTTATATTGCAAAGAAAAAAAAAATTCTGCCCCCCCCCCGAATAAGCGAATAAACTACCAATTCAGTGTATAATTCCTGAGCCTTTATTTGAGAAGCAAAATCTTTCTTTTCCCCCTCATAACCACCCAATATTAGGGTAAAATGTTAAGACAGTTGCACCACTTAAGAACTCAGAAATCTTTTGTTTTGCTCTCCTTTTTAAAGCAGGTGTAGGCTGAATAAGAATTCTCCATTCTGGTACAACATATAACATATAAGGTTAGATGTGCTTATATCGCCTTCCTGAAAAAGGTTTGTCTCCATGCAGCTGGATCTGGAGGATAAGGGAAAAGGGTCTAATAAATAAATAGAAAATAAATAAATAAAAAAATGTTATGGCAAATTAACCAGCTTTAGTGAATGTTCTGAAAAGTAAATGCAAAGCTGTCATTATTGTAATTTACCCTCTGTGAGAATTTTTTTTTTTTTTTTTTTACTCGCTGCCTGAAGAATGGTTTTTGTTTTTATTTTTATTTTGGTTTTGGTTAATTTCCTTTGAGAAACGACTTGGCCACGGTGTTGCATGGAGTGGGTAATGGTATTTGCACTTGAAATTGTTTATGCTCATGTAAAAATGTCTGGATTTTGTATTGTCTTTTTAAATGAAAGGAATCGGTGTTCGTACAAACAGTGGTCTTGTTTGTTTTCTTCCGCTGCAGGACCTGCAATACGTGCAGGAATTAAAAGGACACAGTTATAAGGGAAATATATATATATACAGTATCTCACAAAAGTGAGTACATCCCTCACATTTTTGTAAATATTTGATTATATCTTTTAACACACCTGCTCCCCATTCACACCTGAGACCTTGTAACACTAACAAGTCACATGACACCGGGGAGGGAAAATG
>JANDJT010000050.1:7166873-7185054 GCA_024331685.1 Stegophilus panzeri
TTACATTGTAGCAAAGTGTCATTTCTTCAGTGTTGTCACATGAAAAGATATAATCAAATATTTACACAAATGTGAGGAGTGTACTCACTTTTGTGAGATACTGTATATATTAAAAAATCCATACTAAGATTAGCCATTCAATTAGGAGAAAAGTAATCGCACCCTATAAACGACGGAGGAGTTAATGTGCGTAGACTAGATGGTAGCCAATGTACTACAATGGCTGAGCTGCATTAGTGGACGATTTAGCACATGCCATGCTTAGGAGGCATTTTTTCTACTGTTTTGTCTTTGAGTTTTGCCTTTTATGGAGTTTCGTGGGCGTCCCCAGATGTAAATCAGCTAAGCTTGTGATTTATGGCTGACTGGCATTTATCAACATGCAACATACCCACATGAGAATCAAGAACGTTAGAGAAACTTTTGTTGCAGGAATTTTTTTGGTTCAGTTTGGCCTCAGAAACATTTACACGCAACTTTATTAATGACTGATGAATGAGATACAATGTCAAGACGGCATTATAGAAATTATCACGATACACGTGTTTTCAAGAAGAACACGACCTAACCTTCACAGAGTCAGTCAAATTCTGATAACATTCTGATAACGGCGTCTCATATCATCTTGTTTGGACGGGGATGTGTGAGAAATCAGTCTTCCCTCAGAGCAGGCGAACGTGACAAGTTGTTTGTCGAGGTAAAGTAACCTGAAGAGGCATTGTAGAATTTTACTTTAATTTCCTTGATTAATTTATGTAAACCAGCTCTTTCCATTACCCTTCATTGCACACTGCATAGGCTATGTCCTCGAAGGCGTTGCCCGTCTGTATGAATCGCCCGTTCGGTATCTCTCCAGCAGAACCGCACCTTTTCCCTGAGAAAGAGAATAAAAGGGTGAGCGTTTGTGTCTGTGTTTTGGCACTGGAGCTACCTGGCTGATTTAGCTAATACGTAATAGATGTTTAGTGCCATTATCTAGCAAACCGCATGCTAAATTCATCTCACAATATTTGTACTATCATCTGTGTTCAGAAGAGCTGCATGTTTTCAGCGGTGTAATCAACATCAAGTCAACATTGGAACAAAGGACTGTCAGGGGAAAGACAATTCATTTCATTACTCAGGCTAGCTAGTCCATTAAGTAAAACAAGCTTTCTGGGACACTCAAACACAGCAATGCATGTCCAAATACACATTTTTGTAGAGAGTGATTTGGTGACTCTAACCTGCCCCTAGGTGTGAATGTGTGCGTGGTGCCCTGTGATGTACCGGTGTCCCATCCAGGGTGTATTCCACCTACAGTGTTGAATAAACATTTAAGCGGTATTTATTTGTGTCAAGTTGAATAGTCAGTCGCAGAAATGAATGCAAAATCAAGCAAACGCTGCTATATTCAGAAGAGCTTGCAATTATTCAAAATTATCGCAAATTTTCTTAAAGATTTGGGCCAAAACTCGTCATGTGACGTCGTCACAACACACATTCATCCGAAGTCCTCTTCGATTCATGTGTGTCGAACATGAGTACAGCTATAAAGGTCTCATTTACCAACAAACGTCACTGCGAACAACCTGCAAAACTATTTAGTGCAATTGCGATTTCACCGATTTGAGTAGTTTTCTGCAAAATAAAAAAAGCACAAAAAAAGGTTTTGCCGTGACAAGAAAAAACCTCTGCGAAATCCTGTACGGACTGAATAGATAAGATGCTGATTACGTGTGTTAGCGTCAAGTAAAACAACACTTTAGTAGTTCTAAAAGTTGACTCTGAACTTTAAAAAAAATTACTTATTATTACGTTCATTATTGATTTGGTTTTATAGATTTTACCCTGTTTGACTGGTCACTTGGGTTTAACACAAATGTTAATAACTTATAAAATAAGTGGAGTTATGTGAAATCTAAAACTGGGTGGAAATAAAAAGCTCCAATAAATAGCAAAAACACTATTGTGCACATTTATAAATATAGTTAATGAAATAAATTAAAAGGGTCCCTCTGATTTATTGGGGAAATATTTAATCAGTAAAAATACAATGATGTGACCTCTTTGTAAAGCCAAAATAGTAGGTTACTGTATATCAGAGGTAAAATGGCGCCTAATGTTACCATGGTTACCACAAATAGTGTAGAGTACAAAGTGATTTGAGGTGAAGACTGGGTACAGTCATGATAAAGGTAAAGAGTTTGGTGTTCATATATTTAGCAGTCTGAAGTTGTTTAGTTGTTGTTGTTGTTGTTGTTGATTTGTTAGTAAACACTTACTTTTGCACTGCATCTCCAGAGGACTCCACTCTCCATCCTGACATAAGGAGACGCGCACGCCGTGGCTGTGCGTGTAGCCGCGCGCACATCTATACATCACTCTGTCTCCGTTATTAAACTCCCGCTTTCCTGTGTACATTTCCTCCAACAGATTGTCCTGATACACAGTCGGAGAGCCACATTTACTGCCTGTATATGACACTGAGACAGACAGACAGACAGACAGAAAGACACAGCATGAAGTAAAAACAGAAACGACACCAAATCCTGAGGAGACGCGATTTAAAAATCGTCTCAGGGCTTGAGGAATTTTCTTTTTGCATCCATGCTAACGTTTTTACTCACCCACTAAGTGCGCGGAAAACGCCAAAAACACCCAAGTCCACAACATATCGGCCATGTTCAGAGCTCTAACTGAATAGATTACACCGAGAGATCGGTTTTGGAACCCTTTAAAGTAATTTGATGTGGTGTAGTTGGACGGACGCGTATCACAAAGTCCACCCCTCCTTAACACTATATCTCTATCTCTCTCTCTCTCTCTCTCTCTCTCTCACACACACACACACACACAGAGAGAGAGNNNTAAATAGAGACCCGAGCTTATTATATATAGCCCTCAGCTGATTCGTTATCGTCGCCATGGTAATAACCGATTCGAACCAATTGCCTAATATTGTGTAGGTCCCCCTTGTGCCACCTAAAATAGCTCTGACCCGTGGATGCATGGACTCCACGAGACCTCTGAAGGTGTGCTGTGGTACAGTATCTGGCACCAAGACTAGTACCAGATCCTTTAAATCCTGTAAGTTCCTCAATGGATCGGACTTGTTTTTGTCCAGCACAT
Organism: Stegophilus panzeri; assembly: GCA_024331685.1. Classification (NCBI taxonomy): domain Eukaryota; kingdom Metazoa; phylum Chordata; class Actinopteri; order Siluriformes; family Trichomycteridae; genus Stegophilus; species Stegophilus panzeri. The sequence continues at coordinate 7,169,985 of JANDJT010000050.1, forward strand.
CACACAGATGTTTGATCAGATTGATATCTTGGGAATCTGGAGGCCGAGTCAACACCTCAAACTCTTTGTCATGTTCCTCAAACCGTTCCGGAACAATTTCTGCAGTGTAGCAGGGTGCATTATCCTGCTGAAAGAGCCCACTGCTATTAGGGAATAGCATTGCCATGAAGGAGTGTACTTGGTCTGCAACAATGTTTAGGTAGGTGGTACATGTCAAAGTAACATCCACGTGAATGCCAGGACCCAAGGTTTCCCAGTATAACATTGCCCAGAGCATCACACTGCATCGGCCAGCTTGCCTTCTTTCCATAGTGCATCCTGGTGCCATCTCTTCCCCAGGAAAGTGACACACATGCACCAGGCCATCCACAGTAGCTCTTCTGTGGGATCGGACAGACGGGCTTTCCTTCGATCCCCACACACATCAATGAGCCTTGGTTGCCCATGAACCTGTCAGAGGTTCACCACTTGTCCTTCCTTAGACCACTTTTGGTAGGTACTAACCACTGCATACCAGGAACACCCCACAAGACCTGCCGTTTTGGAGATGGTCTGACCCAGTTGCCATCACAATTTGGCCCTTGTCAAAGTCGCTCAGATCCTTACACTTGCCCATTTTCCCTGGTTCCAACACATCAACTTCGAAAACTGACTGTTCACTTGCTACCTAATTTATCCCACCCCTTGACAAGTGCCACTGTAATGAGATAATCAATGTTATTCACTTTACCTGACAGTGGTCTGTTATGGCTGATTAGTGTATATACTTTGACACGTACAACCTACCTAAACATTGTTGCAGACCAAGTACACCCCTTCATGGCAACGCTATTCCCTAATAGCAGTGGCCTCTTTCAGCAGGATAATGCATCCTGCCACACTGCAGAAATTGTTCAGGAACGGCTTGAGGAACATGATCATGAACATGTTCAGGGTGTTGACTCGGCCTCCAAATTCACCAGATCTTAATCCGATCGAGTGTATGTGGGATGTGCTGGACAAACAAGTCCGATCCATGGAGGTCCCAACTCTCAGTTTACAGGACTTGGTACCAGATACCACAGGACCTTTAGAGGTGTTGTGGAGTCCATGCCTCGACAGGTCATTGAGTTTTATAAACTTAATAAGAGTTAATAAAATATTTCAACATCATTTTGGTGATGTTGTTAAATTTGAGATGTCGAGGCATGTTAAAACAGGGAAATTTTGGTCAAAACAAAATGTTTTGTCATTTTTGGCTGTTTTTTGAAATTTGTATTAATCCGCAGTCACATACAATAGGTCTTCCCAGACTGCCATACAAAAACAATGTACTCATAATATAAGGGACTTGTGATACCTCCCAGCACAGTAATATGGTTGTACAAAGGAACAACACTACAGATCCTGGAACCAATGATTCCAGATGTCTCTCAGCAGCATACGTTGAAACACTGCTCTGTCATTATGTACTCTCTCATTATAGATTGTTTTTGAGTGCTTTTATGGAGCATGCTTAGTCTTGTAAGATGAAGATCCTTGGCTCTGTGTGGTAGCTGTGTGTATGGAAATAAATAAATTAAAATCATCACACTTTGATTTACTAGAATGTTTTTACACCCCATATAGTTTCCTGTCTGACTGGATAAGCTTTAATTTCACTGTAATTTTTGTAACATCAAGATTATCCTGTTTAGGCACAACAAACACCCAAGTGCATTGGGAAGCGTTCCAGCACAATAAGATCAGCATGAATGCTGCACTGACTCACTGTGTGCCCAGTAAAGAACTTTTCCACAAAAACACATCCCGCTCCACCTTCATGTTGTAAATGCTGTTGTAATGCCCATGTGAATGCACATACTGTCACTTTTAGCCTACACACTATAAAACTGAATATCGTTCGTGTCACGCTGTCGGCATAAATCCCAAATAAATCACAAAACCGAACAAATTGACAGCTACCACATATTTCCATCACATCGCATTAACAATTAGCAATGTTTTCCCTTCCGCTTCACGTAAATTTTGTGGTTGACCATCATAAATATTGCCGTCAATGCCACGTTTGACACCAAAACACATGCTTGCTTTGTGCTTTAGTGGCCTTTTTTAGACTTCCAGCCTGTTTTCCTTCTAAAGACGCTCATGAGGAAATAGGCATCAGAAGCCATGACGGACATAAAATGCCCACGTCTCCGTCTGTCTGAAGAAACCAAGGTCGTAAATAATTAGGCCGTGTTGTTTTGGCACCGAAAGGAAGTTGGCTCTGAGATGGAAAAGCACGGTTCAAAGCCAGACCTTTGTTTGGTTTTATTGGCTCCAGTAGCTGTGTGAGAAACTGTAGTGGTTTTCTGAAGTGTTTCCTAAACAGACCTGGCTTTAGACCCTGCCTTGACCATCTGAAATCAGTTGGTCAAAAAACTTTTGAGTTTTACAAAAGATGGAAACGTTTGCTGGACGTTATTGGTCATTTGAGCCAATCTGGCATAGTGATTAAAACATACTGTGGTAAAGTTGTGAGTTTGTCATAATTGAAAGTGTGACTCATGATCCTAAAGCTTGCTAAAGCTCAAGTTTCTCATGTGTATGGCGTTAATGGTGTACGTTACATGTATTCCATTTGGTGGACACTTTTATCCAGTGAAAATGACATACAAGGATGAATCCAATACTAGTGATAATGTCCTTACTCAGGGGACCAGAGTGACTCTATGGAAACCCTGTAATTGGGGGCACCTTCTCTCCCATTGGTCCTTTTCCCAAGTCCAAATCAGAGAGAAATGGACATATTTGCTTTGCCTGGTTTGATTTCATTTCACGAACAGCTCTGACAGTAGTGTAGCTGCAAATCACTGTATTTTTAATACAGTTTGTTCTAAATATGTTATCATTTCTATAATAACTTCTGTTCTATTAATATGGTGAAGTTTTCAGTGAGGCAACGTTTAACATTTATGGAAGGAGTCTCCAGTGTCAGAGCTTTGCAATAAAGCATTTTTCAACGTTTTCTGTTTTTCAACTGTTACAGCTGCTATAATGCAAGTGATAACAGGAACTAATGTGTTTCACAGACATTAAATTGAACTAGAAATTGCATGGCATTCTTTAAGTCGACCGGAACAAAACATTTCAGGATTTGCTAAAGTGCTTTATATTAAAAAAACAACAACTTTGGAGTGTTAACAGTAAATCCACTTCATGTCACCGATCAATTTCTTATATCAACACACCTCATTATGTTGTATTCCTTATGTAAGCTATGTTCTAAATTTAAATGCAATGCAAAGCACTAAACTTTGCAAGCAGCCAAGCGGTGTCCATGCACTAAATAGAACATCTTATATGGGATGAATTTAACATCAAAAGTTTGAAAAGTGTGAATTGTTTGAATGAATTTTACATCTTCAAATAAGCATTAAATGTAAACTGTGTATAAAAAGTGCAATGAAAACCGATTTTATATCATAAGAATTTAATCACAGAATTCACTGAATGGAAAGATCGAGGAGAAAAATACACATTTTGAAAAATCATACTTGAAAAGCTACGGCACTTTAATCCTCAAAAAAGTAATACAATGAGAAAACCACAGAATGTGCGATAAATATATCTGAGCAAAACAACTGAGAAAGAAATTACAGTCAGCTTGTAAAATAAAAACAACAGGTGCCTACGCACCTGCGGTGGTTGGCTCCTAATAAAACATTCAATAAAATTATGGCTTGAGGCTGGTATTCCAGTAAGGCATTTAAATTAACGTGCAGGAAAGTAAAAGTTTATTCCCACTGACATTTTGATGACACTATCTACATTTCTACACTTCCTGTGAGTGAGGACGGTGGTACTGGTGGTTGTATATGACTAAGACACAAAATCCAGTGTTTACAGAGATCAGAACAGAGCTAGGAAAGTACAATATAACATATAATACGATATAATATTACCTCGATGTTCCATCACCAGACAGACAAAAGGCTTGTGCAATACAACGATATTATCATCCCTACACGGTCCTCGAGGATTTCACCATCGCAGGAATTAACGCAAAATCAAGCAAACTCTGCAATACTAAAGTACCTAAAGTTTTCTAAAGTACAGCGGATTTGGGCCAAGACGCGTCATGTGACGCCATCATTCTTCGATTCACGTGCGTCGAACGTGAGTACAGCTAAAGGTCTCATTTAGTAAGAAACATCACAGCAAAAGATTTTTGTGTGAAACAATTCTGTGCGATTGCGATTTCGCCGATTCGAGTAGTTTTCCACCAAAAAACTCCAGAAATTGCATTGCAAATCTTGAGGAAAAAAAAAAAGTTGCAGCATAATCAAGCATTTTTGGCTGCAACAATCACAAAAAAACTCCGCGAGATCCTGTACAGACTGTCCCTACATGACATTAGATTGCCACGATATCCAGTGACGCTTATCGCTGATTATATTATATTATATTATGTTACCAGACGCCAATTTTTAAGTCAGTATCACACAAGCCTAACAGACGATGAAGAAAAGAATGGAGAAACTGCTGAACAAGAGCTTGATGGATGGGAAAAAAATTAAGGGTGTTAATTATTTTCATTGTGCCCCAAGAGTCTGTAATTGCAATCAGACAATACGTCCATTCCCTTTTTAGATTTATTTTCAGTGGATCACTTATCATCGTTAGCTAGCTAGTTTGTTGCTAACAAAAGACAAACATTTGTGAATCTTTTTCCCCTTCTTTGCAGCTCGAACGATTCGAGGTCAAAAAAACGATGCAGTTAAATTGCAACACTACAGGCATGGAGACGGTGGACTGACAGGCACAGAGGCCACGCCCCTTTTACTAATGATAAAAGGCACAGAAAATGATATCAGTGGTACAAAGCAATACAGAGTTCATCAGCATCCATTGGATTCAGTTCTGAAGGACAATTGAGCATTTGCTTCTTTTTTTTTTAAAGGAAATGGAAGGAAGGTACATCACTGTTGTGTCATTCTGATTGTGTAAGACACAATCTCGTCTGAGTTTCTGGGATTAGTGTCCAAAAGGATTAGCAAGACTGGTAATGCAGCTCATATGCGTCCTGATTGACTCATTATCCCGCTACACCGTCACGTGAACATGGCACATGAACACAGTTACAGACTGAGGATTCAGTAGTGGGTTGGAGTAGCTCTTACACTGACCTAATGACATATAAATCATTCAATTTAGGAATGAAATAACCTTATAAAACAAGGAAAGGCCACACAATCCACTCACCACTGGGCACAAAGGTACAGCCACATATATGTCTAATTTCCTGGCAAACACTGATCCAAAAAGACTTTCACCTTTAACCCAAAAAGAATTGATTATCCAATGCATGTTTGGTGTCTGATTACATCTTCAGATTTGCACTGGAGCTGAATACAAGCCAAAATGCTCATATTCTTTCTTCAGTCATTAATAAGTGCATAGAAACAGAATGAAATTTAAAATATTATCATCAACATCACTTCCTGTTTCCACTATAGGGGTAGAGCTGAAGTAAAGAATAAAGCACTTTCTAGAGCATGCTGTTATAGGAAAATAATCAGCAACACTGGCGAAGTATCACAGCAATTTCCCAACCATTCAAAATGGTTGGTTTATAAACAATGACAGCACGTCATACTTTTTAAAAAATCAGTTTATAACGTTGTGGAACATCCACGAAACAAGTTAGCTCCTGTTATCACTCCGGCTCGCTTGAAGTGGTTAAAGCGCAACGTAAAATTTACGGCTTTACCTCTTGACTGTTTGCAAAGCGCTGACACTGGAGACTCCTTCCATAAATGTTCAATAATGGCCAATCAAAATTGATATTTCAAGAGCACTTTGAGATAATACAAACTAAAATTCGTAAATACAGACTTCCTCTGCTATTATGATACGATTACGTGGCTTATATCGATGCCTGAAGCAAGAATATGAAGATTTGTGTATGTATTTATCTCCATGTATTGTTAAAAGCGATGTTAGCCTTGTAGCAAACCTCAGACACCAAACATGTGTTGGCTAACATGTCGGCTAATGAGAACAGTGTGTAGATTTGATTGAATTTCTTTAATTGAGAAATTAAAGTTATTTCTTTAATTGAGCCAATCATAAAGACAGACAGACAGACACACACACACACACACACACACACGCACACACAGAGTTTCTGGGCTTGGCTATGGACGCAAGATGGTTTAAGGTGTGAGTCTGACTCATTCAAGTAGAGACTGACGCCCTTGCATGTCTTCACTTCTGTCCATCGTCTCAATCTCCAGGACTCGAGCAATTCAGCGTTTCCTGTGAACACAACAGAAAGTTCACTCTCACATTCAAAGAACACATCTGGGTCAGCAAGCACTATCAAAACATAAACAGTGTCAGTCAATATCTCAATACAGCCATGCTGAAAGACAGGAAATGTATTCCACCTTCCCTCCTGCCCGAGTCTGATTCTGCTTTGGATCCTCACCAAACTGTGCTGTTTAAATGCAAAGCTAACGGACTAACTCTAGATGCAAGACTGATTACATTTGGGATAAAGAGAGGAAAAATTGCGTTCTGTATCAGATGCGGATGTTTTGAAGCTGGCAAGTGTACGTAGCTTTACATAGCGGGTACAAGAGCTCTGTGGAAGGCTATGGTGACTCGAATAACCAGTCTTTGCAACCGGGGTGAGCAGAAAAGCATCTCCTATCAGCCAAGAACAGGATTCTGAGGCTACATTGGGCACGGGCTCGCCCAAACTGCATGGATGACGATTGGAAAAACATCGCCAGGTCTTTTTCCAAGTTGTTTATAGACTTAACAACTGGACGTGTGAAGGAGAGTAATTAAAGATAAATAGCAACAAAATGCTGGGAGAAAATGGAGCAAAAATACAAATGTAACAATGTAATCTGCATCTTTGCGCACATGTGTGTGTGTGTGTGTGTGTGTGTGTGTGCTTGTCATTCTCTCGTGTATACACGTATAGGTGTAGGCATACAGAGTAAGAAATCGAACTTGTTTCTCAGCGACTTCGTCGTTCTCTTGCGCCTCAAAGACGTCTATGGAGCTCAGCGACGGAGGCAGAGGGGTGCAGGGTGGGTTTCCGACGCTGAAGACCCGCGGCCGCTTCACCTGGTCCTGACTGGACATGGGAGTGAAGCTGTTCCTCCTCACCATCACTTCCTGTTTGCTGTTGACCTGCACACAGAGAACAGCCAGGGTGAGGAGAACGGCACGCCGATGCTCGGTGATATACGCAAGGAAACATTTTCAAGAGCACATGCTGGCAACAAAACAATGTTCTCTATGTCTGGAACAAAAAGAAAAAAAAAAAGGAATGAAGGAAATGTTGTCAGAAGGAGACGTTGGCAGGACCCCAGTGTAAATATTACAACTACACGAAAAACCGTAAAAGAGGGGGTTCTCGTTCTTGTTTTTCTTTTACACCACTGTGATTTATTCAGTTTTTATTTCATTCACATTTACTTTTTCTCCTGCTTCTTCTTAACGATTTATATTATTATTAGTAGCAATATCAGTATTATTATATCCCAAGCTGCATTTTGTGTATGAAAGATTTTATACGTATATAAATTTATTTATTCTTTTATTTGTTTATAATTCTGAACTCTCTTGTGTTGTACTTTTCCAGACTTACATTCATTCTTTATTCCGTTTTTTATTTTTTTTTATTCATTATTTTTATTACCTTATTATAATAAGTTATTACAGGTCATTCAGACATCTTTTATTCGTTTTATTTAGAGATGACCGATACTGAATCCTTGACTATCAGACTATTCAACTTAAGCACTTTAAAAAAACCAGGGAAAACATGTATAGCTAAAAACAATCAAAAATAACATTTAGATTGAAAATGTAATAAAGTGTAAAGTAGAAGTATAATAAAAATCAATAATAACAAAAATATACAGCCATATCTCTTTATTTATTTATTTTATTACGTCAGCTGCACCTGTTCAAATTAATTTAGTTTGGAAATATAATTTTTTTTAAAACATGAAGTGTAGATGATATCTTGAAAAAATTGATCATGATATCGATGTCTTATCACCCAGTCCTAACTGGCATGATATCCACCTTGGGTATCGCACTGGTGCTGTTTCTAGTTTAATTATAATTCAAATTGAAATTTTATTATAACTGAAGATACTTTGGGGGAGAAAAAATTAACTAAATACCTACTGGATGCTTTTGTAAGCATTTTGAAAAACGTTTTAAGTTTGAAAAACGTTTTAAGCATTTTAATTTCTAAGAATTCTTCACCGTTAGCTTTATCCACCTCTGATGCGTTTGGACTGTCTTTAAGCCATTTTTCTGTTTTACATTCTTGTCTCCAAGAGGCTTTAACGTTCACCTTGGTTTTCACTGCGGTGTCAGTTTTACTGCAGTAAACATGTCTAAAATGGATTCGTGAAGGTTACAGCTGTACACTTAACAGCCGTCCGTCTGCCCTTTGTTTCAACACAGAAGACACAACAGCGGTTAGAGACTGTACCAGCTCTGTTTAAAGGACTTTGAAGTCTGAGGGAAAAGTCGTGTTTATGGCTGAGGCTGGAAACACTGAACGGGTTTTGTGTCCAGACTATTAGTTTGTTTGTTTATTTTTATGCCTAGGTGCCAGTTGTTGAACGACAAGAGAAAGGAAATGAGCCTTACTACTTATTTACATCACTAAATGAAAGTTTTCCTTTCAAAGTTGTCTACACTATGTTTAAACTTCAACTCGACACACAGGTTGTAGCGCACAGTATTCGTTCCGAATCCATCTGGATCTTTCCAGAATCAGGAACACGCGGGTTTGGGTGAAACACTGACAACAATGAGAATAAAAATGCGGTGTAAGAAGCATTGCAGAACATATCGAGAGAAAACTAAGACGCTACCCAGATTTGAATCGTATCTTTCGTGATGTTTTACAAAGCGAGGACAGAACGCTACATCTGAGACGTTGACCAACCTCCTGGATTTTTGTACCTGAGTCTGTAATAATGCACTTAACTAACTAGTTATCTTGTTCTCACATTAACACAGCTACCGTGTTTAAAACGAGGTTTCCAGGTTAGCTAATAAATCTAGTGCTGAATCCCTCTACACTGGAGGACAGAAGGATAGACCAGAGTTTTATGTGTGTTTTTCTACAGCATGTTGCTGTAATGAACATCAGCTGTGTCAAGCTCCAGTTTTCATGACTATCACTTTATTTTTCGTGGTGTATGTTTTTAAAGGGTCACTGTGGGAGCTTGCACACATAAACCAGTGTTATATGCTATGTTAATAGTCACTGTGGTCAAGCCTATACACCCACACTGCGGGAAAAAAAAAACCCACTAACCGACTATCTGTATGTTTTTGTCGCTTTCCTGTATTGTAAACCTTCCCGTCAAAGTAGGAGGAGTTTCTCTGGATGCAATCGAGTGTGCCAATACTTCAATCGTTAGTGAAAATACAGCATACCAGACGATGTTCAACAAACACACACACACAGAGGAAACTTTCTACACCATTCGCCAGATGCTCCACTGTTATATCCTATTTAAGTTGCACGTTAAGTGAACGGGAAGCCATGTGAGAGTCTCCCTAGTTAGACAATGTGGAAATAGCAGCAATGTGGAGGGTTATGGGTAATCTGCCAAACCACCATCCAGTAGGAAATTGCTGTTCGAGGGAAGTATTCACCATGACTGGGTTTCTCAAGAGCCACATCCTGGCCAGAACCAATCTCCTTATATGACTGGGAAAAATGTAATGAACCTGTTTCAGCAGGTTGTCACAAGCTTAAAAACACACTCACACACACCACATTTACAGTACAGTACCTTCACATTTCATCTACCAACTTTCAGCATTTTATTCCTAATGAAGAAATTCCTTATCCTTCATGTTGAATTATTTATTTATTTTTTTAAATTTATTTTTTCAACATGCTTCAAAAGTAAAAATTTAAAACGCAGGCATTTCAACCCAGACATGTTTAAAAACGCAAGGTATAAAAACGGCAATTTTTCAATGTCCTTGAGAGACTTAGTGCACTTTACACAGGTTTTGCCCAAGATTTCCCGGTCGCTGAATAATTTCGGTCCTCTCAGAGCGATTTACTGAGGTTACCATTACTTTCTATCATATTCGATTGGTTACTAGTCGCAAGAACAGCGCTGAGGAACAGCTGACGAGAGGAAATCAAATTCATCTGATGTAATGCGCAGCAGATCCCTGAATCCGGTTTATCGTTCGTCTCGAAGTGTTGGAGTGCAAGCACAAAATGGAAGCGCAATAATATTGCTTGTGTTAGAAATTATTTGCCGTGGTGTACCACAGAAAAAAAAAAAACAGCAAAAAAAAAAACGCCAAAATTCCTGGAGGCAGACAATATAAAAATAGCTGCGTTTCTTTTCGTTACACCTCCAGTTCTCTTTGAAGAACAGTCAGTTCTCTCAACCAACATTTCTCTTACTTCTTGTTTCTCAACAAAAATAGTTATAATGTTACATTATATATTTGTGGATGAGGGTGCACTTCCAGATGAAAGATGGTGCAGTCAGTGTGTCTGCAAGCGATCGTGTAGTATGCACATCCTTACAACACCAAACACCTGATCTTAAGCAACTGCTTAAAGTCGTGTAGTGTGCACATGTCCTCACATCAAGTTTAGCTAGCTATGACAACTGTTAGTAACTAGCCAGCAACATCCATGCTCTCCTGGGTGCAGTTTTTTTTAATGTTTTTTACTACCATTACTGTAATTTTACAGTCAACTACGTGAGATTCACACGTTTTTATCTAAAAGCATAGTTTGGGATTCTCTGAGGAAGCTAGTACATTAAATTAGGCCAGGGATTACTCTGGTATGCTTAACACGAATGACATCAATACATCTTATACAATGATGTCATTATAATTATGATATTATTGAATCACATTTTATCATATATTATTGTATGATTATAAAATCACGATGATAAGTAGTATAAACACCTGACTGGACTAAATGTACTATGAAAAAATTCTGTAATTAACTAACTTCCGTAGCATGGAATTATTCTCGGAATGGAGCTCAAACAGGAACTTCCTAAATACAACAAACAGCTGAATTGTTGACATGACAGGAAACTCAGATTCCTCATTAAAGCGGCGAGAACTTTGTATCTTGAATGTGCTGCCTATACACTGATCGAGCCTTAACATTAAAACCAACTGCTTAATATTGTCTTGGTTCACCTTGTGGCGCCAAAACAGTTCTGATACGTCAAGGCATGGACTCCACAAGACCTCTGAAGATGTGCTGAGGTATCTGGCACTAAGACGTTAACAGCAGATCCTTTAAATCCTGTAAGTTGCAAGGTGAGGCCTGCATGGATCGGACTTGTTTTTGTCCAGCACATCACACAAACGCTCGGTCGGATTGAGATCTGGGGAATTTGGAGGCCAAGTCAACACCTCGAACTCTTTGTCATGTTCCTCAAACCGTCCCTGAACAATGTTTGCAGTGTGTCAGGGCGCATCGCCATGAAGGGATGTACTCGGTCTGTTTAGGCAGGTGAAGGTGCTCTGTCCCAGTCGTCTAGCCATTACAATTTGACCCTTGTCAATGTCTCTCAGATCCTTACACTTCCTGCTTCCAACACATCAACTTTGAGAACTGACTGTTCACTTCCTGCCTAATACAGTATATCCCACCCCTTGACAGGTGCCACGTTAACGAGATAAACAATATTATTCACATCACCTGACACTGGTTTTAAAGTTATGGCCGATCAGTGTTCATGCACATACTGTATAGCAGAGTTACTGTTACCAGCACGTCCTGAAATATTTTATACGTCTTCTGGTGAATTTCCAACCCTAATAATTATATTTATCAAACAATGACTACTTTTTAATCTGGTTATACGGAGTTACGTTTAATGTTGTGGAACGGCCACGAAACGAAGTTATCACTTACGTTACAGCAGCTATAAAAAGTCGTTCCTTCATCAACCTCTCAAAAAGAGCACAAAAAAACCCAACAACAAACAAAGTTCTTACGAGTGGTCTGTTCCGATGTGTGTTCACAGCTTCAACTTTCAGGTCGAACATGTCCACTTTACAACCTGCGAATATTAAAAAAGAATACACTCAGCGCTAATAAACATTCATTTCTTTGTCAAATTTAGAGATATAATATAAAGACGACTCACAGGCAGTACATTTCATTGTGTATTTTTTTTTTTTTATGAAGTGGTTTAGCATATGAAAATTACACTAAAATGCCAAAAGTATCTGGACACCTGACCATCACACCCATATGTAGTTCTTCTCTAAACTGTTGCTACAAACTTGGAAGCACATAGATGTATATGTCTTTGTACACTGTAGATTTAAGATTCCTTTTCGCTGGAACTAAGCGGCCCAAACCTGTTGCAGCATCACAATGCCCCCAGAGCTCCATGAAGACATGGGTTGCCAAATTTGGATTGGAAGAACTCGAGAGTCCTGACCTCAACTCCACTGAACACCTTTGGGATGAACTGGAACCGGAGCCTCCTCGTCCAACATGAGTGCCTGACCTCAATCTCACTAATGCTCTTACAGCTGAATGAACACTAATCCCCACAGCCATGCCCCAAAATCTAGTGGAAAGCCTTCCCAGAAGAGTGGAGCGCATTATAACAGGAAAGAATAAATAAATTTGGAGTAAGATGCTCAACACAGCACATACGAGTGGTCAGGTGTCCACATACTTTTGGCCATATACTGTGTTTGCAATCACGTCAGCAGGAATGCGTTAGGCCGTTAAAAATAACTCGTTGCTTTTCCCTTAAAATAGTAAGATCCTTTCAGAAAGGAACCTGAGAGAAATCATTCGCAATACTGAAGTTCTTCTTTTAATATAAATCTGTTCATGGAAAATTACAACCTGCAAAAAAATTTCACAATGTGTGTTTTCACAATGTGAGAGAACGTACACCAAGAATGACGTAAATCACAGACACTGGAAAGACAAAAGAGCACGAAGAGTAAAGGTTAAATGAACCACAATGCTGTCTCAATCATCTCAGGTCCTCAATGTCCCGATGCCCACAGACACAAGACATCCTGCTGAAGGAAGCAAACCGTCTCAAGGCCACTGAAATTTTGTGGCAGAGAACATCGTTGCAATCCGAATGAAAGGTTAGATACAATCCTTTAAGAAAGTGTGGTTTAAAATGCAACATTTTCTCTGTCACACTGCTGCTTCGTTTATCCCTGACTTTATTCCATACTCAATTCATCTTTACAAATATGCAAAAGGTTTATTGATGGACGGTGAATCTGCGGGCTCCAGGAAATGCAGCGAACAGCAAGTGATTCAAATAACGGCACCGTCCCAATAAATAAAACAAAACAAAACTATTTACCGTAAGCCACAGGGGTGAGTTTCAGCACCACATGAAGAGGACACCTCAGATAAGGCAAGTCATCTGGAACACAAACCACAGTCTACATTAGAACCCTAACAGAGACAGTGCAGGAAGGACATGCCTACAAGGCAAATATCAGCTAACATAGTCCTGAAGGACACTGAAGGCTCAGGGCTTTCAGAACTTTTTTTCTAAAATAAACTGCTAGTAAACACACAACCCTGGGTAAACTGTTAGTAAACACAGAACCCTGGGTAAACTGTTGGTAAACACAGAACCCTTGGTAAATTGTTAGTACACACAGAACCCTTGGTAAACTGTTAGTAAACACAGAACTCTTGGTAAACTGTTAGTAAACACAGAACTGTTGCTGAAGAGCCCTCATGGCAAATGTCTATGCAAATGTCCTAGAACTGAGAGGTGAATGCACACACATCATTGTGAATGATTGATCAGTTCTGAGTGTTTATGGGTAAGACAGATCCTGACCAGCGCTGATGTCCAAGAAGTATGCGAGCAGACATCTCATGACGGCCTGGTGACTGATGACCAGCACGTTGCCCTGCCTCTCCAGCTCCATTATCACTGGCTCGAGTCTCTGCACCAGATCCTGGTATGACTACAGCAACCGTGTGGAGGGAAAACAGCCGTCAGCCTCTTAACAAACAATAAGATTATTAAATGTTTTTCTATTTATCTATAAATGTATTTATATTATCTGTATAACATTGTGTAAGCCTAGTATAAACAAAAGATAACTGTGTCTCCTGTACAGATATGTATTAGACATAACAGCAGCAGAACTGTCCTTGTCGTTCAAAAACAAATTCAACTCAACTCTTTCCTTAACACACAGAGATAAAAAATGTGTTTATTTCTCTTTCTACAGTAATAAAGCACAGGAACAGTGCTGGTGATGCTCACCTCCCCTCCTGAGTAGCGGTAGTTATATTTGTCCTGATCTCTCAAAGCAAATTCTTCAGGATACTTCTGCTTGATCGTGTCGTAGGACATTTCCTCACAGATACCCTTAAAGCAACAAAAAAAACGTTTTTTTCATGTGAATGTTTGATATTCTTAATGAAATTGACAAATTTGAATCAAAATGAAATATGTATTGTTGCTATTATTCTAAAGAAATGACAACGTGAAATTGTACCATAAACCTGCTGTAAACTCATTGTAAACCTGCTGTAAACTCACAATAAACCTGCTATAAACCTGCTGTAAACTCACAATAAACATGCTATAAACCTGCTGTAAACTCACAATAAACCTGCTATAAACCTGCTGTAAACTCACAATAAACATGCTATAAACCTGCTGTAAACTCACAATAAACATGCTATAAACCTGCTGTAAACTCACAATAAACCTGCTGTAAACTCACAATAAACCTACTATAAACCTGCTGTAAACTCACAATAAACCTGCTATAAACCTGCTGTAAACTCACAATAAACATGCTATAAAACTACTGTAAACTCACTATAAACCTGCCATAAACTCACAATAAACCTGATATAAACCTGCTGTAAACTCACTATAAACCTGCTGTAAACTCACAATAAACCTGCTATAAACCTGCTGTAAACTCACAATAAACATGCAATAAACCTGCTATAAACCTGCTGTAAACTCACAATAAACCTGCTATAAACCTGCTGTAAACTCACAATAAACATGCAATAAACCTG
>JANDJT010000050.1:7193034-7211080 GCA_024331685.1 Stegophilus panzeri
TTATATGGTCATCGTTTCCTGTTCTCTCCTAAAACCGCTTCAGAAATCGAATCTTTTTCTACAAAATGTTTCATCGTCTCCTTAAAGTCAGCGTCGCCGAGCATTCAGCTTTCCTATCAGCGTTAAGGTTTCATTCTGAGGCACGGAAGCAGAAAGTGTGTTTTCCGTCCCACACACTCGGTACGCACAGGACAAAAGTCCACTAAGCTGCTACCCAGCAACGAGGCATCTGTGTTTGCTTTCAAATTCAATTTCAAGTGGCTTATTCATTTGAAATGTGAGGTTTGGGAATAATTAAAACGGCCAAATTGAATTCTTTACTTCCTGCTATCAGATGTCATCCATTCTGGAGTCCGTGCTGTGAAGGTTCTGAAGGTTTTCTGTTTCAGCATCGTTCCTCACTGTCTGACTTCCTATCACACAGACATCAGCTTACAGAGTTCCTTTCTGGACCCCGCAGAAATAATACCGCATATTGCTAAACGGTGCTATTACAGCTGCAGAACAGCTGCAGTGCTGTGGTAAAGTTACAGCACTTTACCAAAGGGCTGACACTGACGACTCCTTCCATAAATGTTAAATAAACATGTCCTCACGGAAAACTTTACCATATAACCAGTCACACACGGTTTCACTTACAGCATTTCTTCTCGCTGGTTCTTGGCTCGCACTTCCGGCTGTTCATCTCCATGGCTCTTTGCATAGTTCCTGCTGCACCTGCTGTGTCCTTGCTTTTACACTGCAAACAGTCACATGGGTCGCTGACGAATTTGACATCAAATCACATCTGACTGCTTGTTTTTTATACTCCTGTGTCACTAATTCATGCTGCACTCATTAAAGCACACAATATCCAGCTCAGGCTGATTTAATCACTGTAGTGCTATAGGTATTTTCCCCAAAAACCTCATTCATAATCAGTATTAGGAACCACAGAGCAACTGTTAAGCCAGTACATTCTTAATGCAATATTTATTTAATCGCCTTGTTCACCCATGTTACTAAGTTAAGGACATGACTTAATTATTTCACTACCACATATTACTACGTTACAGTCATGAATTAATTATCTTGTTCTAGCGTGTTACTATGTCATGGGCATGACTTAATTACCTCATGTACTCATGTTATTAACTTTTGGTCATAACTTGTGCATTAATATTTTGTGGCCACGACTTACTTATCTCGTTCCCGCACATTATTAAATAAATTCCATGACTTAATTATCTCATTTCCTTTCATTTCTATGCCGTGGCCATGACTTGATTATCTCGTTTTCTTGTGTTATTAAGTTGTGCCCATGACTTAATTATCTCGGCCCTCATGTTGCGAAGTCATCATGACTTTATCTCATTCTCTTGCATTACTAAGTCGTCATGACTCAGTTATCTCGTTCTTGTGCATTAATATGCTATGGTCATGACTTATCTTTTTCCCACGCATTATTACAGTGAATCAATGCCACGACTTAATTATCTAATTACCTTGCATTACTATGTCGTGATCATGACTTAATTATCTCGTTTTATTGCATTACTATGTCGTGATCATGACTTAATTATCTCGTTCCAGCGCATTACTATGTCGTAATCATGACTTAACATAATCATACATACATAATCAATGTTAAGTCATACATAATCATAATCATGACAGGGGTGTAGCTGCGGCAGGTAAACTGGACCTCGCGCTCGCGGGGCAGTACTGGGGAGGGGGAGGGGTAAGGGGCAGGGGGAGGAGAGGGAACGGGGCTTTAGCAGGGAGTCATATTTAGAGTGAAAGGAATGTATTAATGTTCTATCGAAAATAAACAAGTTTTTAGCGATTACGTATTTATTGACTTTTTATTATTCAAGTACGTTATAAGCACCATTAGATTAAAAAAAAAAATGTCATATTTTCCAAGGTTTTCCAGCACTTAAATTTCAAAAAGCCAAGTTCAAGCACCTTGTACGAACCCTAACTAATACATAATATAATATAATATAATATAATATAATATAATATAATATAATTAGAACCCTTATTATATTACACTCTATTCAGGACACTAAATGTCAATAACAAACAGAGGACATTTATATTCCGCAAGTTGCCTCCATTTGTAACGGCTGGGACATACGCTTACATTAAAAATACTGACTTACCCTGCTTGCAGGAAAGAATTAAACTCAACTGTTATCTCTATAACCTCATTCCGAATAAAACACACACAGACACACACTCACACACACACACAGTCGGGTCAGTGTGTTCTCACTTTCTTAACTTCACTATAAACAAAACTAAAGAATGTTAAGACGCGCGCGCAGCTTCTCATTTTACTTTCAGGAAGTACCGCCGGGAGTTGATGGGTGCCTCTGACAAGTCCCACCCCCTGCGCAATGATTGGCTGGACAGTTGAGAAGGCCCTCACATCTCCATAGCAACCGTAGTAGTATCCCAGCTGGTGCTATGACTGGATATTTTTCGAGCATGCTTAAGCGAGCTCTGATGATTGGCTGTCAAGCACGTCAATCAACCCTCAGCGTTTTTGTTTTGGTGTGGATTCCTTAGTACAGCTTGTACTGCTTCCTGCTGATTTGTGTTATTTATTTAATGCTTTCATTTTAAAAAATTGCATGCAGTTTTAAAAAATCATAATAGCAATATTGAATTTATAATAACATTTATAATATTGTTTATTTATACTTTTATTTATATACATTCTTCATAAATATTTTATATATTTAAATATTTTTTCATTGATGCGGCCTTAGCTGTTTAATGGTATAAGTAAACCAAAACCAATGAACAATAATGAACCAATTAACACTCGTTTTACTTTTAGGTGAAAATGAAATCGATTTAATAGATTTTACCGAATCTATTTTGAAGAATATTTAAATCTATTTATAATTTGTCTGAAGTTTGATTCTTTAGTGATGCACATCTCTACAGATCGACGATAATTTTGTCTGAATTATTCTTTAAAATAACATTCTAGATAATGTTATCTGAATTAGCATCAAACTATTCTTTTAATGTTTATACAGTTGTAATACTGGGTTTGTGTAACTTTGTCCTTTATAATAGTTTACACTTATCTACTGAACTTGAATAGCTCGTTATCAGGACCCGCCTGATATTAATCGGCGTAAAGTTGTGTGGCCCATCCATTAATATACTGTAGCTCCCTGTTATACAGCATACATGTTGTTATTTTATTTTTTTTAAATCCCCCCAATTTGGTCATCTGCCAATTCCTCAGAGAGTGCTGCTCATGCTGCATCACAGGGCAGCTAAACACACTCGGAGGAAAGCGCTGTCTACCTTCTTCCATATACTTGAGCTCACAGATGCCCATGACTGGCTAGTTTCGCTGTGATTGACAGGGAGGGAGAGTATGCCCCTCCCACTCAGTTTTGCTCTCATGGACTCCCGGCCTCTGGACTACAGGCCAGTTGGGAGCCACGGGATGAAATATATATGCAGAAGTATTCCAAATCAACTTTTCCACATTTTGTAGTGTTATAACCTGGAACTCAAATGGACTGATGTTTGCTATTTGATTTACACAATATGCTTAATATTTGAAGGTGCAAAATATTTTCAATAGTAACACCAAGTTTAATTAAACAAACAAAAACCAAACACAACAGAGTCAATACTTTGTAGAACCACCTTTGGTTGCAATTACAGCTTCAAATCTGGGATAAGTCTCTATCTTAAGTTATGCAATCACAACTTTTTTTAAATGTAAAAATGCACATTTTGCCAGGCATGTAGATTTTCACTTTTTTATTAAATATTGTGTGTATATTCATGACCTATAATTCTAATGAATCCCAACAATTGTAGTGCTACATAATGTGGGAAAGTTCAAGGCATTGAATACTTGTGCACAGCACCATACATTGCACATACATTACATTATGTAAACTTCTCTATTATTTATGCAGCTATTATATTCAGGTTCTGGAGAGAAATGAAGAACAAACCCTGATGCTGCTCTCCACTCCCCTATACTCTCTATAAGGAATTGTAATCCGAGTCACACAAACACAACCAGACTTCTGTTCTTTGTTTTCCATGACACTTTTGTAAAGGAAACATCGCCCTGCTGTGGCATAAGTGTTCATTTGCTTGCTAAATAAGGCCTCAGACTTGCGACTCCTCCAGGCATCGGAGTGTGTTTCTTCTGCGAAAAAACCTCTCAGGATGTGGGACGGCAGGAGCTTCCAGATTCCTTTGCCTTGTAAGGCTAAAGGCCTGCGTGGCTGCCTGAGGCACGATGTTGACCTTATTGGCTGAGTCACGAACAGGGAGGTGTGGTGAAGACGCTGAAACGTTAAACAAACGTCCCGTGCTGCGGGAGAAGCAGGAGCAAGACCGAGGCTCACGCCGAACCTGCTGCCACTCAACACCGAGGTAAGATTAACACATCACTCTTAGTGTTCATAGCAATGCTGTTTACTCTTAGTGTTCATTAGCAAAGCTGCTGTCAATCTCTGAAAGTGTTTCATTTGTGTTATTTTCATAGTAGTAGTGCGTAATGAGTAAGGATAGTGTCTCAATTGTGCGTTTGGATGTATTAATGAGCCGAAGACCGTTATTAAAACGTGAGCACTTGCCAGGTGTTTAATCCTCCTGCACTGTAAAAATAACCCCAAGTATAATAAGTTTCCTGAAGAAAATTATATTTACACTGAAAGTGTCTGTTATAATTTTTTTCTTCTTCACTGCTTTACATTCATTTCTCTGATCTTTAAAGTGTTGTTGCGCTGCAACTTTGTACATACCTTTCTATTTTCTGTACAGCTAATTTAATATTGTTTAAAAATATATAATTTCTACACTAAAACCTTTTCAATAAACAAGAAACATTGCCCCAAAAAAATAAAAAAAATAAATAAATAAAATAAAATAGAGCACAAGAGCTCACTGAATCCGATTTACTTCTCCAAGACCTCACTTATCAGGAATTTGGCTAGACACTAGACACATTTTTTTTTTGCAACAAGCACAAACGCTAAACAAATGAATAGTGCAAATAATACAGACTACAATATCAACTAGTATAATAATGTATTTCATATCACTGTTAAATAGTATAACTTCCTATAACTAGTGTGGTATTCAAATACACACAAAAAAAGAATGTCTATTTTTAATTTTTTTTCCTGAACTGCACAGAACTGCACGAGTTGTAACTCTGAAGAATTTGGCTATGAAGTAATTGAAGCAGAAATAAACATCTGATAACATTCTTCTACTTTCCTCTGGGGTTAAGTGAGGTGAAGTGGAACAAGGGGTGGACTTCGGCTTACAGTGAAATGAACATGGCCACAAATGACAGTCAGTGGTGATACTAGGACATAGCAGCAATGCAATTTCGGGACAAATATGGTTAAGGTTTGGCAAATAAGAGGCCGTTATGAGGGACGTTTTGCAGCCAGGGAGCTTTAACTGTAAATAATGTCATGGACACTCTCAGTACAGGCTGAACTTATGAACACAATACAACCATTCACATATCAATCCTATTATTTAAATGCTCACAATGGTGTTTTGAATATTTATTGCAGTTATAGGAATGCAATTTAGATCTTGTTAGAGTGCATAGATTCAAGTTTCTCCACAGAATTTGGACCCAATCTGGACCCAGATCAACCCCAAAACATTTAATAACTTAAACTCTATTTATTTCTGTTTTATTTCCTATCTATATCGTATCCAAGATAGTGTATTTTCGATTAGCGGTTGAGTTGGCGCTGTAATCCTGCAGTCAGACACAGATGAGTTCATTGCTGTCATTCCACAGAGGGATGTGGGAGATGAAAGTGGTTAGTATGGGCCATCACTAATTTGCAGTCAGGGTGTGCCGTGGATGGCTGAATGCTCTGAATGCACTGTATGAATGCCGTAAATTGTTTGGCAATTCGGTGATTCCCTCACTGAGGTTTTTCAGAACATTATCGACTTCTTGGTATAAGAGTCTCAGTCAGGGCTGTTTTGTGGTGAATTAGTTGATTTGTCCAAATATTAGTATCCTGGCAACCCCATCGATTGTTCACAAGGACTCCTTTTGCTATGATTTAGATCGAGAAGTCAGTTTATGGTGCCCAGTATTAATTCTGTAGTCAAGACCGTCAAAGACTGTCAAAAATCAAGGCCTTTCAAGATGAAGTCCAAATGAAAATGAGACCAAGTCAAGATCAAGACCAAAAAAAACATCAAATCTTCAGCTAGTTGGCTTTTATGTGAATCGCATAATGATTATGATACTGTACAGAATAAGAAATTACTTCCTGTCCAACTTTGTGCATGAAGAAAGAAAAGACAAAGAGAATTAATGTTTTTTTTTTAATTATTATTATTATAAACTCTAGGCCAAGACCATATTTAGCGAGACCAATGCTAAAGACAAGTCCAAGCAAAAATGTCAATAATTCCAAGACAATCCAAGTACAAATGGCAATAATTCTGAGACAGTATAACTCCAAGTCAGTATAGAAAATGTCTCGAGCCTGGACTCAAGTCCTACAGCGCTTGTCTAAAGTCCAGTCCCAAGTGGCTTCCTGTTATAGTACATTATGTAGGATGTAGAAGCCCATCTTTCATACAGAGCCATTTGGAATTCAGCCAAACCCAACAATGCAATATTCTTATTTAATCTTTCCACTTGCCAAGGTTTTGAGGTTTGGCGCTGTTCGATACTGGATAAATAATTAACAATCAAGAAATTTTAAGCCACTCGACTCAATTACCAGCTGACAAAAATGTTGCAAATGTTCCAGTAACTGGAGGCTGCATTAGCATACATGCTTCCCTCCTTTAAGTCAGTTTTAGACTGTACAATTACAGCTGTCTTTTAAGACTATTACTTTTCCCACTGTACTAAATGAAATCTTGGCTGAAATTCGATAACAGACTATGCGAAAACATTCTCCCCTGCAGAAGCATATCAGTGAAAATCCCTATGATTATCTCTGCTTACATAATCACTCGCAATGATCCAGAATTCAGCTCGAAAAACAGGCTTGCATAAACAGTAAAATTCTTCAAAGTGAGCTTCATGTAATAAGAATTTTTTTCTCTCTGTCCATTAGCATGTTTCACTTAAGTCCTGCCATCACCACGACCATATTTGTTGCTGTCATAGCAATGCTTGAAACCGCTAAGATCAACTCATGATCAAAGAATTCTTTAGTCTGACCCAAAAACATACAAACCAAGCGAGACGGTAAATCAGCACCAATCATCAACACCAATAGACCTGATTGTGTGAAAATTCAAGATTCACATGAATCCAGCTCCATTGACTTATTCCTGCACTCTTAGAATAAAACACCCAAAGGGATCTTCAAAGGGTTTGTCTGTAGATCTTCGGTTCTGTGTAGAATCGTACACTGGGTACTGGAGGGCATTCTTTCAGTTAAGGTTGCATGTAGAATCATCAATTTTAACTATCCAAAAACCCTTGAGGAACATCTTTCAGAGTGTACTAGATACTCATCAACCTTTCCTTTAAAGGTCAAAACTCCTCAGCCAAAATGTCTGCTGCCAAGCGTGCCAAGGGGAAGACAACGAAGAAGCGCCCCCAGAGGGCGACTTCCAACGTCTTCGCCATGTTCGACCAGTCCCAGATCCAAGAATTCAAAGAGGCTTTCAACATGATCGACCAGAACCGTGATGGCTTCATTGATAAGGAGGATCTTCACGACATGCTCGCGTCTCTTGGTAATTGTTCAGAAAAGCAGTATACGCAGCATGTGCGATAATATCATTATCTGACTTGCCATACTGAATCCTGTCTTTCAGGAAAGAACCCCTCAGATGAGTACCTGGAGGGCATGATGAGTGAGGCTCCAGGTCCAATCAACTTCACCATGTTCCTCACCATGTTTGGAGAGCGACTCAACGGCACCGATCCCGAGGACGTCATACGGAACGCCTTCACCTGTTTCGACGAGGATGGTTCAGGTAGCTTTCGGTTTTTATGACGTACACTCAAACAGCCATGGTGTAACCAACCTTTCATGGCATCATCCACCATGACGTACACTAGGTTTATTTCCAAACAGAAAGTTAGTGAATGTGAATGGTTACATTTCCATCAAGGTGTCCTCCCATCATTCTTTACCACATACATCCACTAGTTTAAAGCTTTATTTAGATAATATCTCATTGGGACAAACAATAGTCCAATCCCAAATGCCTTCCTACAGAACATAGAGTGCATTATGTAGACTGTAGAAACCCATTAAATAGGAGTGATGTTCTGTCTAAAACTGTCGTTTCTTCAAAAATAGGTCTCTGGTTCAATCCCAAATCCTCACCCGAGTACTCAGTATAAACACCAATCACTCAAATTGCTGTGTTTGAATTCTCTATTATAGTCCCCTGATCTTACATGTCTCATCCCAAAGGCTTTATCCATGAGGACCATCTTCGCGAGCTACTGACCACCATGGGTGACCGTTTCACAGACGAGGAGGTCGATGAGCTTTTCCGCGAGGCACCAATTGACAAGAAAGGAAACTTCAATTATACAGAGTTCACACGCATCCTCAAACATGGTGCCAAAGAGAAGGATGACATATAAATAAATAAAAAACAAACAAACAAAAAAAACAGGATACAAGATTTATTGAGCGTTCATCTGAAATCAGGACTGTTCTCAAAATGCTGATTATATGTTGATGATCTTACTGTGTCTGCATAAGTACTCTGGGGGTTGTTTCGCACACTGATTAAGCCTAATTTAGCCAGGTTTAATGTCTGTCTGCAAAACAATCCCGATCAGCTTCAGGAGGGCTTAATTCTGTCATGTTTACTGCATACCGATATCATTATTTGTCTAAAGGCAACAATTTACCCACCTACAGTTGTGGAATCAGTATTGTTTTAAATTTGGGCATGAACCCAATCTCTTTCTCTGTCTCTCTCTTTGTTGAACAGAATAAGAAAAGATTATAACTGAATAAAATAACACTGTTTTGCTTTCCACAAATCTCCCATTGTTGCTGAGAATAAGGTCAACATCTTGTGATTGAAGTGGCCGGTATGGTGGAGATCAGGTCTCTGGTTAACCTGGTGCTTTACAAGGAATGTTGGTTAACAATGGTGATGTTCTATGTAGGATAATAGTAGAGAAATTCATAATCTAATTCAGGAATAGAGCAGAAAAGTCGAAGGGCCTTGCTCGAGGGTCCGACAGTGACTCTCTGGAAATCCAAGGATCCAACGTCATGTCAATTGAACGTCAAGAAAAATGAAAACAACTACACTACACTACACTACACTCCTTTCTGAAAGGTTAGACATTTGTTATAGTTCTTCCACAGAGTCAAAACAAATTGTAAGGCGTACTAGCTAATACCAGCTAACATCGTATGAAGGATACCATTTGTTTCCAAAATCATTTCACAATAAAAAGTCACTGAAACATTTTGAATTGTAGGAACATTATCACACATAGTTCCTTATTGCTGGGTAACCATGTGTGAGCCATGCTCAAATAACCTTCTGTAGCAAACCATTATTACAGCAGTTGTTTAAGGAACATTGTTATTTTCGGAACGTCACGCCCTAGCCTTCTTAGAGCCTGGCAAAAACTCAACGTTCTAATAATGTTCTCTGGTAGATAGGTGGAACCTTTTTGAACCTTCTTGAGAGTGTACCACTGCTCTCTATGCTATGTGAGTGCAATATCCTATATGCTATTGCTATTTGAAGATGTTGCTTGGTATAATTTGGGGTCATTTTTCTGTGAAGCCCAAAATTCACAATAAAAAATGAAACAGATTCAACTGTAAACCAAGAAATCAATCAGACTATATCTCTTTCGAAGCCACAGGTTACGTTACCAAGTATGCAAGTATGCAAACTTGGCATATGAGAAGGTAAACCAAGCCCTGAAAATGTTATTGCTTTTCATGAGAAGCATTCTCAGTGCAGCTGTGGTTTGCACGTTTCATAAATTCTTCCTGCATAACTCCCCGTTCAGGACAATCTGTTCTCGCATTAAGTCTGTGTATATGACCCTACTTTAATTACCATTTCTTAGCCCTCTGGCCCTCCTCTGCTGCCTTCCGATACCGAGCTAGGACTCTTAAAGCAAACAAATCCATGATGTCGGCCAAGATAAGCAGCGCATGTCTTCCTGTACCACCCTGTTTGGGAAAGAATGAGACCGACTCAATATGCCAGCAGTGTCCCAGCCACTCCTCTGATAAGGAATAAACACTTCTTTTTTTATATATATATATATATTTATATCCCATTACATCTTAAATAAAACTTTATTTTTTTGCTGTTGTAAAAGAAATATTCCCACAACACCCCTATAGTCTACACAGTATAACATTTCATCACCTAATCCTTATTTGCTTTATGTGTAAAATAACCATTTACAATAACAATGTTGCCCTTTCTTGAGGGGAAACGTGACCATGAGAGCAGCGTGGGTTCTGATTTGGGGGTAATAAAGATCTGATCTCGGACCAGACACCTCTGAGGATGCACATTTTGTATAACAAATGCTGCATTCAGGCGCTCATCAGAAAGTCAAACATACTAGAGATCCAAAGCTCCATTCAGATACGTGCTGGAAGATACATCGAAGATTTAAAAAAAAATAGAAAAAAAAAATATGAAAGTGAAAAGGAAGGAAGAGGAAAGTGTTGGCATTACATAGGAGTAAGGACTGAGATGCATAAGGTATATATATTTTTCATGTTGAGACTTTATCGTCATATCGACATATCTGCAAATTCGCCAGTGTTCTCTGTCGGAGCATACAAAAGGTTTCTCATAAACTTGTGTTTATCCCCAAATTTCCCCACTTGTAAATACAATGTCATAAGTTGTTTGAGTGAAATTTGGTACTTCCCAGTTTCTGACTTGAATGCAGCTGTGATTAGAAACTTTTGCAGTTTCCACTTGAGGAGGAATTTGTAGAAACATCGCAAATGCTAGAACGCATAGATTTTTTTTTTTAAATAGAATTATTATTCTCAAGGGGTCGTACGGCGTATTGTATCCTCAGTGGCCCGAGGAGCCCGTAATGAACTGTGATCATGAATAACATTGTGAAGTTTTAACAAATGTAGCAACTGGAACATGTAGTCCCAAGCGCTGGTCCACGAGTAGCCCTGGTTTTGACATTTTACCGTCAACTCATTATCGCAAAAGTACTTCTTGTGAAAGCGAGGACATGGGAACCGTGAGCTGTGTCTGAAATTTTTCCCCGTTTACATATATGGTATATATGTAGTGTAGTGCGATCGTTTCTGCATTGGCCATTTTATAGCATAGCGCTGTCCGCCTTCTCAGTGGAAAATCATATTACCCTGGATAGTTCACAACATTATTACCCAGAGTGCACCGGAAAGCCAGAAAACTTCTGCACTAAAAGCTACCAAAAGTTGCCAAATAGACAGCATGGGAACAGCCAACTCTGGATATAAACGTAAAGGAAAATGTTTTTGAAGACTGCTTCCATATCTCCTGTTAAAAATCACTACAGAACCATCATTCTGAGCACCATCATTCTTTGATATTATTACTCACGATAGTACTGTTAACCTTCTAAGGTTCTTCTGTTAACGTTGCTTGTTTATTCTGACAGCAGATGACACTCGCAGTATTTAGAGTAAATAGTGAAGGAATGAGTGAGGGTATGATTTCAGACTGAGCTCCTGATTTAGACGTTAGCGTAATGAAACGAAGGATTTTCGAAGCCATCATAGCTAACGTAGCTAGAGGTCATACTCGTTGCTGGTCCCTGGGCCTTTGGTCAGACGGTTAAGTCGTTATAGTAGGCTATTAGCCTGCTCCTAAATTTGGATATTTTTCTCATTGACTGCGACTTTGTCCAGTGAATTCTACTCGTCTAGCGTTTGAGATGTACTACTGCTTTAGAAAGTAGTGTGGTGCTGCAGGTTGATTTGATGGCATGAGCATCAGGTCATTAAAGCAGAATACAAACCAGAAGTCCCAAAGTGACGCTCCAGTGCTAAAAATCATCAGACTCTCACGAGCCTACATTGGAAATACTGTTTATACTTCATGTCCGGTTTAGATTTACACAAGACACATTTGATATCGTCCTTCGTCCGATAGCATTTCGAATGTACAAGGTCGTCTACGTTGTTCCTCTAAAACAGAGGGAAGGAGCTATAAAAAGCAGCCTCGATCGTCTGCTGAAAGTCTGCTGGAGTCATTCCTCCATCACTGAGTCGACGCAAGCTGTAGCCCTATTAACGTTTGATGAGCCGATGGTGGACGCTCCATCACGAAACAGGTTGAGGCAAATAATCCACAGAAAGGGACTGAAAAAGACCGGGAGATATTGCTATACCATGCAGAGATCTTAAACTTTTGTGCTAGGCTTGGGTTAAAATATAAAACATTGTTGGTTAAATAAAACAAAATAAAAATAAAATGTTGGTTGTCTCCAGAACAGGATTAGACGCACAAACATACACTGTATCTGAGGTAAAAGTAAAAACAAACAAATAAAACCCAATAAAAGACACAAAATCATTGAAATAAAATGAACAATTTCAACCCCACAGTGTTGATACAAAAATGAATTCTCAATAACCCAAGGCTAGCCTAGCTTTTGTGACAGAAATCTGTATTCACATGGACGTGACATCCTCTTGCAAATAAACAAAATGGGAGGGGGGCTTGTCCGGGGGCGGGGGTTGGGGATGGATGGATGGATGGATTTATGATTGTAAATAAAAATGAAGCGTCGTTTCCTCGTTACTTCCTACACACTTTCGGATGATACTGTGGGTTTGTTCTGCTTCTTTATAATAAAAAAACATTACAAATGGTATTACTGAGCCAGCTGATGTTTCTAAGGACATAATCACAAAGACTTGCACAAGGTACAAACTGAGACTGGTAGCTATTACCTTACTCGTTACTTTTGGGGTAAAGATAAAATGGCTTCCATTTAATATTTGCCTCAATTATCGCTTATGGATTGCTTTACGGATCCAAAAGGTAAGGTCGGTCATCTTTGAGAATCTAGACTGCACACACCCAAAAAAAAAATAAAAAAAAATATCAAGATCAAAATGGTAAGAAAATATCCTGAATTCTGTCGAATATATTTAATATTTCAAACTCTGAGATTACATCAGATGCCACTAAAGACGCTCGGTGTGGAGTTTAGCGTTAAGGGTCCAAACCGTGACTCTAGGAGAGCATTGAGCGGATTGAAA
Source organism: Stegophilus panzeri (assembly GCA_024331685.1). Lineage (NCBI taxonomy): Eukaryota > Metazoa > Chordata > Actinopteri > Siluriformes > Trichomycteridae > Stegophilus > Stegophilus panzeri. The sequence continues at coordinate 7,206,258 of JANDJT010000050.1, forward strand.
CTCTCAAACGTAACAGCTACTGTTTACAGGAAATGGTGTTATGACTACATAATATACCTGTTATGACTGCAGGACTGTTTATGCTTTTACTTGAAGACAAAACAACCCCATTTTCCCCTTAATTCAACCATTACAACTTAACGATTATGCACTGAAGTTCATGCTTTCTACCTGAAACCAGAAAGCAGCAGTTTAAGAACAGCGTGTGCGTGATAAAGCCGAGCAGGACCGCGCTTCAATAAACCCTCATCTCATTGCAGAGTGGCTCATAAAACCCAGAGTTCACACCTTTTGTTTTTTTTTCCTTTCTAAAATATGAAACGGTGTTGCGTCGGGACACTATCACGTGACGCTATCGTCGTGCAGAATGAAACGTAAAAGCAAGCAGAGAGATGAATGATGACAAACACGGTGTCAAACAAACAAAAAAAAAAAACAAAGAAGAAAAGTAAGTTTAATATTTCTCTGGACAATGAAAATGTACAGCTTCCTCTCAAAAAATAATCCAAAAGATGACCGTTCTGCAGATTCTAAAGTTAACGCTAGCATACATTTCAGTCTATGGTAGAGACAGGGGAAGAAAAAAAAAAAGAAGGTGGGATTGTAGCGGCATAATGAAACCGTGAACGCACACGGATCGTGAACGCTCACGAGGGTTTATGGGTAATGGGTAAATTTATGGGTAATGCGATGTTTGGTTCAGAACAATGTGAAATTGGAGTGTATTGCACATGAAGAGACATTTAAGAGACCGGTATCTTGCTGGTATTCGGGGATGGACAGCCATTTTGTGTTTGGACAGCCAGTTCTATGTATGGGTTGGATCACACTTGTGGGCGTGGCTTGTACAACGTTTTTATCTTCTAAAGCCAACAAGATAAACACTACCCAGTCTGAAGATTAGCTGCTTAATTGGCACGTCTACTTTGTACTAGCTTAGCCTTAAATTAGAGGCTAAGATTACCAGCAGCACCAAGGAATTGTGCAGTGGTGGCTCAGGGGTTAAAGGTTCTGGGTTATTGATCAGAAGGTCAAGAGTTCAAGCCCCAGCACTGTCAAGCTGCCACTCTTGGGCCCCTGAGCAAGGCCCTTAACCCTCAACTGCTCAGTTGTATAAACGCGATAAATGTAAGTCACTCTGGATAAGGGCGTCTGCCAAATGCCGTAAATGTAAATAAATGTAATCTCCGCTACCTTCTTCCAAGCTTAATTTTTCTTCCTGACGTCTCTATACACGTCCATTTTTGGATACCAAAGCATTGTGGACCAAGATTGGTCATAAACGGTTATTTTCAAATCACGCGATGCAGAATCGTGGACAACTTTTCCACAGGATTGACCCCGAAGTTAGAGTCTGATCCCAAGATAAGGGTTGGAAACTAAAAGTGATGCATAGTTACTCTGTCTGGAACTGGGTTCTAATAAAATAAAAACTTCCCATCCAACTGAAGAACCCAAATGTTCTAAAAAAAACTTAATATGTTCTCTAGTATCCAAATAAACAATTTTTCAAACAAACAATCTCTTCATGACATGGAGGAACAGCAGAGGAGCACTTTTTTTTTTGGTTTTTTTTGTTAAAAAGTGTGAGCTAAGCACCTGACCTGTTTCCACGGCGATATCCGTACTACGATTACTCATTATTGATAAAGTGCTGCTGTGAGGAAGCTTGAACACTTTCAGCTAATGATGTGCCTAAGATGGAAATGACGCTCAGTGTGCTGCTATGCATTTATATATTATTTAAAAAAAAAAAAAAAAAAAAAAAAAAAAAAGTATGGCAATGGATTGACTGAAAATATCAAAAAAGCAGAAAAAAACCCATCTCAAATCTAATCATCAGTATCGGACATCCTTACATTCGCAGGGGGAAATTTTTTTTTTTTTAAATCTGTAGATTGTGGATGAACTTCAGGAATTAAATAACCCTTGATGATACCTTCAAAAATCGAGTCGAGGTGTGAACACACAGTGAAGTGTTTTCGATTCCCCTCTACATTCAGAAAGCAGAAGATTCGAGAATCCGAGCTCATATTACACACGAAATGATGACGCGCACGAAGACAAAGTGGCTTAAATATTAAAAACGATTACAAACAGGAATTGCAAAACATGGACGGATTACTCAGGATAAAATATTAGTCGGACATCTTGCAGCTGAAACGCTGCAATAAAGTATTGTTATTAACAAAGAAAAGTGTGTAATTGTTGATATGGTGAAATTTTCTGTAAGGAGACGTATAGTTAACACATTCGGAAGGAGTCTCCAGTGTCGGCGCTTTGTAACAGTCAGTAGCAGTTGATGCTTGTATCAACACAACCTGCGTTTTTTTTGTTGTTTCGTGGATGTTACACGCTGTATAACTATAAAAACGGATAACAAGTACACGTCATTCTTTAATAAATAATAAAGAATCGTTGGCAAAATGCTGAAACGGAACAATCTGTCGTTGACCATTTTCCTAGAACAGCATGCGCTGAAGTTTTTTTTATTCCCTATATGGCGTGTTACAAAACTGAGAAAATGAAACCGAACGGGACTTTTGATCTGGAAAAGGATCTTGCGTGTCGCTTGTTAGTGTGAACGCAGAGTGAACGCCACAAGTCTAATTAACGACTTAATTAATGTGTGATGTCTGGGACGGATTAGTGCCTCCCCCCAAAAAAATTTTCACATTCCTATGATTCAAATGCCCCAAATGATGATGAACCAATGACAATAATAATAATAATAATAATAATAATAATAATAGTGGTGGTGATGATGATGATGATGATGATGAAGGTGAGGAAAGGAAGACCACATTGCTGTAAAACAAGTGCACACGTGCAGAATCCTGAGAGCGTGCTTGGGGGTAGTGGGGAAGGGACATGTCGAATTGGGCGGAGTGACTGAAGGGCATAGGATTCTTTAGAACACACTCCCACATAAACACACGCGAAGTGGCGTCCGAGATATGAAGACAAATTTACAGGCGGGCTTTTGATATATTCCGTGAGATAATTACAGCTCTGTATAATAACTCTTATTATAACAAGTAGAACAGTAATAAACTTCCTCAGCAGCACCGCGAATCTCCGCGCTGACGCACAGTTTATTTGTGTGTTTATTTATTTATTTATCTCCACCAAGTTTGTAATTGTTCGTAGTCTCTGTACGCTTCAGGAGCGTGCGAGTATGCAAGTGTATGTGTATGTGTGGTTTCTCTCAGAGGCGAGTCTGAGCCTCAGGGACGTAGATCTCAATGCTGTCGGCACTCTCCGTGGCAGAGTTCTGGCGCTCGGACGCGGCTCGTTTGGCAGCCATCAGCCGCTTCCGTGCTTCCTGTCTCTGTTTATCAGCGGCCGAGTCTCCGCTGCTCTTCTCCTTCGGAAAAGCTTTGGGCTTCGGGGCTTTCTTCGGCGTCGTCACGCTCGGCTTCCTCTCCTCCTGTAGGAACGGACAGGTGTGTGAACAGCTGGAATTTACACACAATATTACACATACACACACACATACATACATACATAAATAAGGTAGAAATATCACACGCTGTCTGATTGGCTGTTGATTCATTTTCTATAACAGCAGCTCTGACAGGTTTATATTAATGCGCTCTCACTAATACGTTATCGTTTCTATAACGGCTCGAACAACGAGTTCCCTCTACGGAGAAATGCGCAAGTCTCCAGGTAAAGCGGTTTGCTCGGAGCAGCTAGTGGAAGTTCCATAACAATAAACGGATAATAATAAAATGACAAATTGTGGCATAAGAGGAATAAAACACTTCAAGATTATTGGAAAGGAGTGGGTAAGAGTAACCATCCTGCTGTTGATTATTTTCCTAAAACAGCACGCCCCGAAGTGTTTTATTCCTTCCTTAAACACTGAAGCAGCAAACTAAGGGGTCCAATCGTTTAATGGAATTATTATTATTATTATTATTATTATTATTATTATGGAGAACAGTACTTTAATAGTTTATCAGAACACAGAGTGTGTAAAATAGACCACTTGAACCACATTGTACTGTGAATGCTACGTTCGTCAACGAGTTCATCATCCACCTGGCGTCCTGTCATTGCACTTGTAACCATCACATGCTTTCCATTTGAACCGTGTGTAAACCTCAGACGACAAAAAAAAAAAAGTCTTTAAAACGGTCTCAGATAAACGTGTGAAGCGTGGCACCTTTTTGCTGCTGCTGCTCTCTGGCAGTTTCCAGTCGTTGGCCTTGAGCAGGTGGAGCTCTTCGAACTTCATGCTGATGTCCTCGATGGACAGCTGCAGAAGATCCCAGAAGCCAGCCAGGTCCTGAGCAGTGGGCCGTGGCTGAGCGTTCACGTCCTGGTGTGCACAAGAACGCACAAGTTACACACAAACGTGTGTAACACACAGAGGAATAACACACTGATTAGAACAGTGTTTTATTCCTCTGACACCACGGCAAATTGACTCGCCGTACTTTTTATCCGTTTATAGCTACGTTTAACGTTGTGCAATGCCCATGAAACAAGTCAGTTCCTTTTATCCCTTACATTCGTCTTCAGTTTACGCTTTGAGGTTTGACGAGCGGCCCTTTTATAGTCTTATTCTTTAACTTCAAGAGAAAGAATAAAAGAGAGAGAGAGACGAAAAAAACAAACAAACAAAAAAAAACAGTAAACGACTGTTTACAGCTGCTACAACGTAAGTGAGAACAGGAACGGACTTGTTTTGCGGACGTTCAGACTGTTGTTAAAGGAGCTAAATGTAAAATTAGAGCCACTTGATGCAAATGAAGACGTTTTAGTAGGTTTAATATTCGAATCCCATATGGAAAAGCAACATATTTTTATATATA
>JANDJT010000050.1:7212722-7224076 GCA_024331685.1 Stegophilus panzeri
TCTGCTAGTGGCCATGGTGCTTCCACTTCTACAGGTTCTCCATCAGCTCCAAGTACCGGTGCCCATGCTTCCACAGGCTATTGTGCTCCATCAGCCCCAAGTCAAGGTGCCCCTGCTTCCACAGGCTCTTGTGCTTCATCAGCTCCTAATCATGGTAGACCATCTTCTACCAGTCATGCATCCTCATCCACTTCAAGCTATAGTGTCCCTTCTACTGGAGGCCATGACATACACTCCGTCACTCCCTCAGTTCCTGGCTATGCTTTTCCTTCAGGCACCAGAAATGGTGCTTCTTTATCCGCACCCCATGGTGCCCCCTCTGGTCCCAGTTATGACATCTCCTCTGGCACAAGTCATTCATCAGTCCCAGGCCAGGGTGCTTCCAGCAGTCAATACTCTGGAATCCCCATAAGTGCCCATGTTGCTAATACTGGCAGCCCTGGTGCTTTGGCAGCCAAAAAGGATGTTGTTAAAGCTGTCAAATATGAGTGGGCACCCCCAGGAATTAACCAGAGTGTGGTAAGGATCTTAAGTTAAATTAAAGAAAATTAGCATTATCAGATTGGTTTCTTCTGCTTATCTATAAAGAAAAAAATATTATATATCAAACCCTAAACCTACTCACTCTGTTATGTAAAAATATACGTCAATCATACTCAATGTTATTTTATTCTAAACACGCACCGAAGATATTATTGCAATATAAACAATATATTGGGTTACGATTGTGATCCATTTCTTTCGTTTGAAAACAGACGCCGATGATAATTAGTACATTTTATAAAAAACGGATCCCAGACCGAAGACGGTATAAAATCCTCGATGCGCACACCCGCGAGTGCATCACCACCGCACTCCGTATTCACGAATCAGGTTAGTAAACAAAACGTTTGTGTTTACGGCACCTTCGTCCAGGGCGACTTACATTTCTCTCATTTATACAACTGAGCAGTAGAGGGTTGAGGGCCTCGCTCAGGGGCCCAACGGTGGAAGTGCTGGGATTTCAACTCGTGACACTAATCTTGTATTATGTTGCTTAGCAACCAATGCTTACTGTTAACAGACTACATGTAGTGGAGAAGAATTGTTTCATCACGAACGCTATTAAGAATATTTATCGAATTTCGTTTATTTATATACTCAAATATGTTTTAAATACATTTTTCAATGAAAAAAATTAATAAAAAAAACAAAAACAAAAAAGATTTTAAAATACATTGCTTTCCCATCAGGCGTGAATGAGCTCATCCATCGCGATCGGCGTAAAGGAGATCAGGATCGTCGGAAGCAGCCGGCTGATTCACGTCGACACGCTCGTGTGTGTGTTTGTGTGTGTTTGTGTGTGTGTGTTTGTGTGTGTGTGTGTGTGTGTGTGTGTGAGAGAGAGAGTGGTTCATGAGGATGGTTTGATGCGTAAAAGAAACTGAAAGTGCGCACGATCTCACATGTAGCTCCTTTAATAAGCGCGGAGCAAAGCCGCGTTACAAGCTGAGGCTCTGGGACTCACCAGGTTCTGCTCGCACAGGCCTCGAAACTGCTGGAACTTCTGAGACATGAGCAACTGAGCGCTGCCTACCGCACTGCGGATCTTCCCCAGCACTACACACACGCACGCACGCACACACACACACGCAGGATGAGAGAAACTTAAGCTTAAACACTAGCCTTTTATGGAAGAGATGCTGCACTCGTCCGGTTGCCACGTCCTACATCAATCCTCGTCATGGGGAAAGTCTTAAACGTCCCAGTGTTAATGTTAACGTTAATCTAATTTCCGCTTATAGAACTACACTAATGTTCTTCCGGTGGGATTTTTAATGACCGGTTCAACCCTAAAATCCACACTGTGTTTAATTAAAAGCCAAAAATAGCAGCTTTAAAAAAATGAGACGAGTCTAATTAAAGCCAGAGTTAGATCACGGTACCATCCTTCATTCCGGGTTTATCATGCGTGATTACAGCTCCATCCTGAACACCGGAATAGACTAGGTGTGTAATATATATTTCATATACACATGCCACAAAATATTTTTACTTCCATGCCTGAAATATTTAGGAAAGCCTCACCCGGGAATCACTATCAATTCATACGGTTATTAAAGTAAGAGCTTCCACATCTGCCTTAGCTGGGGCATCCGGTTAAAGGAGCTAAATGTAAGATGAAGGCGTTCTTTTCCAGATGTTCCTGCCCGTCTGGCCTGTCCGCTCCTATCCATCTCAATCGGACACCAAATTTGGCCAGACGCTGGATGAGCACATGAGTGAGAGTTAATGTCTTGCGAGTGATTCATGAGGATTGTAAAAAAAAGAGCTTGAAAGAAAGTAGAAATTAAAACAAACAAATAAACAAATAAACAAATAAATAAATCTCACATGTAGCTCCTTTAGGAGGATAAAAGCTGACAGAGGGGAAATGTGCAGGAATAAACACCAAAAAGAAAAGAATAATAAAGTGTTAAACGAGCAGCTCTGTCTGGAGAAGCAAAGGTGCTGAAGTTGATGAAACTTGGCGCTGTGTGCAGCCAGTAAGACGAAGGGGGAGGGGTTTATGACGTCGTGAGGTGTTGGGGGATTTGTGAAATATCGTGTTAAGTGCATCACGGATTAGAACCGGTGATGAAACACGGTGAAATTTTCATCGAGAGCAGTTCGAACAATCCCGAGGCGACCGCACGGTTCCTGTTAAGGCTGCTTTCACACGTTTCTCTTAAGCACGCCCGACATCACGTGGCCGCGAGGTGATACGATCTTCCCGACATGACACCAAAAGTGCCAGTGGGGGGAGAAAAAAAAAAGAAAAGAAAAAAGTCGTCATGTTAGTGAGCATTCCAATAAAATATGTCAGGGATGATGACCGGGTGTACGTGAAGTCGATCTTCTTCCTCCACAGCTACAGCGAAGACAAACAAGCTCCTCGACACCAGAGTTACACCAATCTTTATTTACCTAGAAAGATCAATCTAATCTAGACCACAAGCTAGACCAGGTGGTTAGTGAATATTAGCTAGGACTGTTAAAGAGCGTTGTTATGGTTACACAGAGCATTCAAATGATCTAAAAACAAACAAACACATCCGAAAGAAAAATTTAGAAAGTGTGAACACAGCCTTAGACGGTAGTAAAAGAACACGTCACACCACAAAACCTTCAGTCTGTCATAATGTTTCATCGTACCATGCATAGTAAGCTAGCTAGAAACTAGCCTGTCACTAGCTAACTAACATTCAAACAATACGGAGTTGCAGGACCAGTTTTCGACCTCGGTACTGTAACTGACGAAGGTTCGGTTTGCTCTCCGGCTCAGAAAGATCCTGAATTCAAGAATTAAAAACCAAAAAAAGGTTCCAGGGTTGCCAGATTCATCAGGATCCCCCACGAGTGCACTAGTTTATAATCAGCTTGAACCTTTGGGGGTGGGTGTGGGGTTTGAAAGGCTGAGAATTGTAATGTGTTCTTTTCAAAAATTCTTTTAAAGATGGCACATGGTTCCATGGTTTACATGGAAACAGTGCACTCAGTCTGGCAACCCGGATTTGCTTGCAATCATCCAGCAAGCCCTTGTTTTTCACCGAAACATGCATGTTGTGCTGCTGGATTCGCAGAGTTTTATGCTACTTGTTAATTATGCTCAAAATAAACCCAGAAGTTTATGTAGCAATACAAAAAAAAACAATCAGCCAAGAACGGTCATTTTTGTGTATATGGTCCTTAAAAATAAATAAAAAAATAAAAAAATAAAAGTTAGCAGGAACAAAACAGTAAGACACGCCCCCTGCCCCACCCACTTCACCATGCCAGATATTTCTTCTCACCTTCTTCTGAGAGCTGTTTCTCTTTACTTTCCTGCTCCATCTGCTGGCACCAGGCATCCATGCGGCCCGTCTCGGCCTGCAGGAGTCGGAGGAAGCAGTGTCCGTCCCTGAGGCACACTGCCGGGGCTCCGGACTCTGACGCTCCGTTCACGCTCACGCTCTGCAGGGATGGAGGAGGAGGAGGAAGGGAGGATGGGTCCAGAGCCTCCTCGATGCTCTCCGGCATGGTGAAAGAGGATTTCTGTGCTCTCCCCATGCTGCCGGGACAGTCCAGCGTCTGAGTGCTGCAAGCGGTGCCGATGTTCTCCGACGCTTTACCATCCATCCGGTCCTGAGTCTCGGCGTCGGCCGTCTCCTGTCTGGACGCCATGCTGCTGAAGCGGCTCAGCCTGGACACACACACGCACGCACAAGGGAATTTAGAAATAAAGTCAAGAGCTGAATAATTTCTAGGTCTGTTCACCAAAAATAAAATCAATAGATTTGACAATTTCCTCAACAATAATTCATGTTGGAAATAATTCAGTTTTTTCAACTGCAAAAAATTGTTAATGATAATACGATTGGGGGGTGGGGACACAACAATGTAAGGTTCTGACATGAAGATTCTCAGCAACACTGATGTTAAAAAGCTAAATAAATAAATAAACAGAAAAAAACATAACAGTACATTTACGACTTATTCCTGTTACAGCTCGTCTAATAGACCCTCAGAGAAACTGCGTATCGCTTCCTGGTTTTGTCTTTTTTTCTCTTTCGGCTCAAAACTTTCTATGTTTAAAGGAGCATTGGGTAAGATTAAGATTAGATTTAGGTGCATTCTACATTTGAATGAGACAGAGATTCAGAGAGAGAGGGAGAGACAGAGAGAGGGAGAGAGACAGACAGAGAGAGGGACAGAGAGAGAGGGACAGAGAGACAGACACAGAGAGAGAGAGAGAGAGAGAGAGAGAGAGAGCGAGAGACAGAGGTACAGAGACAGACAGAGAGAGAGGGACAGGTATGGAAATACAGAGTGACGGCGGGAATGAGGAGCGGATGATGTGACCCACAGGATTTGATTATCTCGGTTACGCTCGGATCTTCCTCCCGTCAGCGCAGAGACACACTGTCTATTCATCAGTGTACACACTGCGTGATAAATGAGTCTGTAAATCCTGCACAAAATCTCTCCGGTCCCTGAATACTCACTGTTCAAATATTACTAACAAATAAAAAAATAATAAATGTAATAAAATAAAATAAAAACAAACAGAAAAACATATTATAGAAATTGTTGATCTGCAACAACGCTGATTATGAGGGTATATTTATTTTATGTGGGTAATGATTAGTAAGGAATAAAACGTCATGCTGTTACAGGACAAATAATGCCACGACGTGGCGGCGTGACCGAGCAGCGCTCCTCTCACCACACCCAAACCGATTATTACCCCAGAACAGCATGTCCCGAAGGGTTTCCTTCTTTACACCGCAGCAAAATACCAACAAATACAGTGTTTTATTTATTAAAGTATTACCCACCGTACTTTTTAGCCGTTTAAAGTTACGTTTAAAGTAGTGGAACGTCAGTGAAATATATATGAAGACGTTAACTCACAGCCACAAGTACTCAAAATGGAGAGTGATTAAAAACACACATGGTACCTCAGAGCTTAATTACATTCGGACAGTGTATTTTTATTTCCAGTGATGGATTTGATGTTTGGTTGTTTTTTTTAGCCAATGACCTCATTTAAACGACTTAAAAATTTTAAAAACGAATCACCGTTGAGCTTCGGATGGAAAAAAAAGGAAACAAAATGGATGATCGAGGAGACGGTTGCTGCGATCGTCCTCAAGAGGAAGTCACTTTAAAAACTGTTTAAACCCACACCCGCCCTCCCTACTGACCGACTCCCTACTGACCGACTCACTGTAGGAAAGCATCAGCTGAAATGGAAATGAAGAGGAAGTGGAATAAGGAGCGTGAACTCACGGCCTGCCGTCCTCGACCTGAACTCCGATGGACTGGAACTTCGTGGTGGGAGTGTGTTCCTCTCGGAGCACGGGCTGAACGCAGTCCACCTGTCCAACACACACACACACAGTATAACTATGTTAAAGATAAGCAGTGCTGCTGGGTTTACTGGTTGTGCTGTGAGTGGACATGTTGATTTGACGTAGCTTGCTGAACTTGGGACGGGGCTGAGCAGACAAAGGGGGGTGTTTACTTTGTTTGCTCCCCCCCCCCAAAAGTTTAGTCGAATGCAGCATTAAGAACACGAGACCTGGACTTTAAAAGATTTGTGGCTCGAGTTCAGCTCACAGGGAAATCAGCGATTGGTGTCTGAGTGTCAAAACGACAACTTTTAATTTTATAATTGAACTAAACGAGGCTTTAGTTATTCAATTCAATTCGGTTTTATTTGTATAGCGCTTTTAACAATGGACATTGTCTCAAAGCAGCTTTACAGAAATATATAAACACAGGATAGAGATTTTAAATGTGTGAATTTATCCCTATTGAGCGAGACGGTGGCGAAGAAAAACTCCCTAAGACGATATGAGGAAGAAACCTTGAGAGGAACCAGACTCAGAAGGGAACCTGTCCTCATCTGAGTAAGAACCCATAGTGTGAAAGTAAAGCGAAGTTCATTATGGTTTAATATGAAGTCTGTTTGTTGAACTAGTCCACTGTTCACTAAAGGAGAGCTGAGTGCAAAACTGCATGTGGTAATTGCAGTCCAAGCTCCATCCAGGGGAAGGGCATCAGGATGGGGAAAAAAAGGGGGTTTTCCATTTTTTTGTAAAAAAAAATAAAATAAAAATAATTAAAAAAAAAACCCACAGGAAAAGAAAAAACCTGCCATATTCATGCGCCACTAAGAGCGCTAATAAAGCAGCTGAGCGACACTTTGCCTGACACTTTGTCCTTTTTAAGGATGCACTCCTTTTCTCCAGGGAATGAACCACACACACACACACACACACACACACACACACACACACACACTCAGCACTGACTTAAAATCTGAAAGCTGAGCAGCAGGAACTCATTACTGATGGACTTTAATGCATGAAGTCACACACCACGGCTTCCAGAGAACTTTCGCCCAATTAACACAAATCTTCAAAACACGAAGTGAACTCTGGATTTAGTAAAAATAACATTTTAAAGAAGAACAAACCAGAGATTTTGCCGGACTTCCAAAATTATACGTGACTCCCGTCAGCCAAGAAGAGGAGTCCAACGCTATCGTGGGCATGGACTCCACCTGAACCGGACAGCTGAAGACGGAAAAATACCAGGTTGATTAGAAAAATAAATCTTCACCCGTCCAGTTAGGGTGAGTCCGTGCTCACGATGGTGTCGGAGTCCTGTTCCTGGCTGACGGGAGTGGAACCTGACGTGGTCTTCTGCTGTTATAGCAAATCTACCTTGAGGTTTGATGTTTTTTGCATGATGAGATGCTTTTCTGCTCAACACGGCTGTAAAGACTGATTATATTACCATATGTTACTACATCCTTCCTGGCAGACGGAACCCATATGTCCATTTTCCTCTGATCTCTCCCACAAACAAGGCGTTTCCACCCACAGAACTGTCGCTCACGCAAGGTTATTTTTCACCGTTCTCTAGAGTTTAGCGCCGTGTGTGAAAATCCCAGGAGATCAGCAGTTTCTGAAATTCTGAAACCGGTCTGTCCGGTACCAATATCCATGCCACGGTCGCAGAGATCACACTTTTTCTTCGTTCTGATGTTTTACGTGAACATCACCTGGAGCTCTGAATGATTGTCCGCACTGTGCTGCTGCCACTTGATTGGCTGATCAGATAACTGCATGAATGTGCAGGTGATCCTATTAAAGTGGACAATGAGTGCATATAAAGGAGAAGAGATTTTGTAGTTTTCATTGTATTAGAATATCACCATCCATGTGTAAACCACTTAACGTGTACTAAATATTTTTTTATTTAAAATGATGAACTCTAACGTGTATAAACTCTGACGGCAGACGCACCTGGATGCCGATGGAGGAGAGTTTCCTCCTGGCGGCGCACCGAGGTTCGTCCTGCGTGAAGCCGATGCTCACGGTTTGGGTTTCTCGGGCAGGAGGAGGAGGGGGGCTGCTCACACGGGCACTGGGCACCGGTACGGGGATGGGGGGCACCAGGGGGACCAGGGGGACAGGGAGAGGAGCTTTGGCCAGGCTGCCCGTCCTCGAGCTGGTGGCGCTGTCTGAAGAGTTGCTGCGTCCTGATTGGCTGTTGGCCTCGCTGCGCTGCTCCAGGTAGGTGTCCTGCGCCGACTCTGTGCTGCTCTGCACCGTCACAGAGATGAAGGGCTTGGAGGCGGAGCGGGGCGGGACCGGGGGCGGAGTCTTATTATGGGCTGCAGAAGAAATAAGAAGTTTTTTCAAAATCAGCCATTAAAATCACGACAGTTTTAAAAAGCAACCTCAAACATTTTCATCCGAACTTTCGCCTAGTTTTACATTTTGTAAACTATTATTTTAATTTGTATTATAAAAAATATTTTCCCTCAGTCACTCTCTCTCTACCCATGGTTTTAATACAATTTTTTTTTACTATTTAATTACATATTTCTTTTTTTTTTTTTTAATGATTTATGTAGAAACACTGACATTTTTGTTGTTATTATTTGTATTAAATAATTATTTATTTTTTTCCCTGAGCAACAATTCTCTGCAATTTCTGTTGCGTTATTTTGTATACAAATTATTTTTTTCACTTCGCTACAATTTTCTGCTGTACCCGATTTACGAGTGCCATTTTATCTTGATTAATTATTTACTTTATGCTTCATTTAGTAATACTTTCGGAATTTCTGACATTTATCTACTACAAAATGGATATACATGAGATTTAAATAATCTTTACAAATAGTATTTGTCTTTTTAGCTACAATTCTATGCTTTACCCACTTTGTTATAAAATTTATCTTAATATTTTTAATGATTTATTATTTTTTAATTTCTATTTCATTTCCTAAATAAATAAACTGTTATTACACATTTATAAAAGTCTATTCTCTGACTCACTACTACGAGTCCACACCTCATTAATATGGACGGTTGCTTCCTGTCTCTGTCGGGATCAGAGAAGCACTGTTTAACACACACACACACACACACACACACACACACACACACAGAGCACTACAATCGGCCGAGATGTCGGGCTCGAGGCCAATCTGGGAACAAAAGCGGCCTTTTAAACCCTGTGCGAGTCTCAATACAGCTCGCACACCTGGTGCAGAAGCGTTCTGGGAAAGCGGATAAGCGTGACTCGGCTCGTCCTGGTCACAGAGGTCATGCTTCACGACGCTAATGATATTGTTGAACGGATTATTATCACTAAGTGGGATTTGCAGTTCATTGTTGGCAAACCCCTCCGCACGTGAAGCTCGTCAACACGTCAAGATGATAAAAACGTGACGCGACGATGAAATCCTCATGCCACAACACGTAAAGTTAGACACGCGTGCTACGTTACTCATTATATACTCGTAATTGAGTTTTTTTAGAGAAAAAAAAAATCGTTACCGACACTTAAAAAAAGAAAAAAAAAAAAAGAAAAGAAAAACAACGAAATTACGATGAATATTAATCAGAAAAGCTGCTGAAAAACCGAGGTCTGGTTTTCCTCCAGCTTCTAATGTGCTTAAGATTGTAAATAATCATCTTTCATGCTGTAGAGCCTCTCACTATAGCCTACGTTTCGTTTTACACTTTTCTGGTGCTGAGCTTCAGAATCTTCAGACACTTCGAGCGTCCTCATTTCAATCAAGAAATCAAACGTGATAGGCTATGGGTATGACGCAATGAATTTTACAGATAAACGATTTAATCACTGAAGAGGAACTTTGGTTTTTTGGGTTTGTTTTTTTTTTTACAGCATCCTGTCTTTGAAAAAAATGAAACAGAAAGAGACATGGTAATAGTGTTGCATGATACAATGATATAACATCGACATCATGATAAATTGTCATATTACACTCGTTTTTAAATGTATTTATGTTTTTGTTACATTATAATTATTATTTAAAAACATTTAATATTGCTGTCAGTGTTATTTATTCATTATGATTAAAACAATTTAAAAACTAATTAAACCACTCTTTTTAAACAAACACACACACACACACACACACACACACACACTCTCTCTTACTGGAAGCAGCTGATCAGACATTTAAATTTTTATATTAACCCTTAAATTTTCAAACGCTAATTTGTACAGATTTTTAATAGGGTTCTCATTCGCGCTATTTCTTAAGTATTATTCTTTTTTTTCTTCTTTTTTTTAATATAAACACTGCCACTGAGAGTCATTGTATCGTAGAAAAGCCTTCGAGAACCACGATATGATATGTTCCGCCTCACCCCTACATGAATGAAACGGCGATGAAAAAAACAAGCATTAAATAAATAAATAAACAAACAAACAAAGACCACAGGAAGTCAGAGCTGTGGTTCCTTTATTTGTAAAGAAAACAAGAGGAATTTCTCATTACTGTTCCTTAATTAAGCGTTAAGCCTTTTCTTAACTGATGTCTTGGTGGAGAACATGCAGCTGTTCACTGAGTCACGGAGAGAAAATATTCCAGGCGTACGATATCTGAACTGATGAGGTGTAGCCCTGCCTCGAAGCCTCAGAATTAAAACGGGAAGTCCGAGTCAGGTGGAGATTTGTGCGATTGCACAGAATGGACATGCTGATCAACATCTACATCCGCGTTCAGTTCCTCTAACCACTTTCTCTTCTGTGGGAATTAAATGGGTTTAATTAAGAGACTCGTTCAGGTCGGAGTCCCAGAGCCGCGCCGCCGTAATTAAACGAGTAAATTAGCACGGATCTTACGACGAGAAATTTCAGGCACACATCAGGAGGAAATTAGTGAAGAGAAGAGGGGGAAAAAAAACCAAAAAACCCTCACAAGGTAAGAAGCTCCATAGTTACCGCAGGTAGCACAAAATTTCATTTCCATAGACTATTGCTGTGAGGACTGCTACTCCTACTGGTGTCTGATCAGCCTGCTCTGTGTGTGTGTGTGTGTGTGTGTGTGTGTGTGTGTGGCAGTAAAAGAGAGAGAAACAGTGTGGAGAAACCCTGGTGTGTAAAGGCCAGAGGACTGAGAGAGCACAGAGACAGAAACCACATGGTGGTGAGAGAGAGAGAGAGAGAGAGAGAGAGAGAGAGAGAGAGAGAGAGAGAGACACACACAACAAAACAAATTGCAAGCTCCTCTGAATATTGCAGAGTTTCCTTGATTTTGCATCAATTTCTGCAATACACAGCGCCCTCCACTAATATCGGCACCCTTGGTAAATATGAGCAAAGAAGGCTGTGAAAATTTGTTCTTATTGTTTAACCTTTTGATTTTTTGTTAAATGTGATCTGTGATCCTTGGAGATTTTTTGGTCACTTGAACCATCCTCTCCACAGTGCGTCGAGGCAATATAGGCACACGTCCAATTCCAGGTTGATTCATAACATTTCCAGTTGACTGGAACTTCTTAATTATTGCCCTGATG
>JANDJT010000050.1:7226638-7258754 GCA_024331685.1 Stegophilus panzeri
ATAATTCATTAGAGATTTAATAATTCATACGCGAAATTAAATGAATAAATAAACAAACAGTATGTGAGTTACATATACACACATATATACATATATATATATATACACACACACACACACACATACACATATAAACACACACACGACTTCTGTGTGTCTTTGTCCAGATTATTCATTTTAATTTTTGAAGAAGTCTGATTTTAGACGGTGTTTACTCCAAATCTGGCAACCACGGTACCAAGGTTAATTTACAGGAAGAAACCCATTGATGAAAGATAGCATGTTTCTGATATTGTTTATTACAGATTATAACAAATAAATGGATGTTTATTATTATTATTATTATTATTATTATTGTTGTTGTTATTATTATTATTATTATTATTATTACAAGCACTATAACACATTGCATAACTGGAAGACTTTCCACTAATTAGGACTTTACCGTGAAATGATTCCTCTTCTTATTTATCTGAGATTAATGTCGATGAACAAACTTCATCATGTCGTAGCACAAACATTCCAAACATTGAACTTCTCCGTAAAAAAAATAGTAAATCCTTTTATGTTGTTATATTTCAAGGCAACCCGAAACCCGTTCTATTCACCACCCATTCACCGCTTCCACGTCGCTCACTACAACAAAAAGACTCGGTTAGAATCACTCTTTTCGTCACGCACCGACTCGCAA
Organism: Stegophilus panzeri; assembly: GCA_024331685.1. Lineage (NCBI taxonomy): Eukaryota > Metazoa > Chordata > Actinopteri > Siluriformes > Trichomycteridae > Stegophilus > Stegophilus panzeri. Next base: position 7,227,330 of record JANDJT010000050.1, read on the forward strand.
CACGCCGCTTTCGCCATTTTCAAACACTTCGACATCTTTCGCGAAGCATCACTAAACACAGCGCTGGAGCAGAATTGAAAATAAGCGGATTCTTTACGCTTTGGGACCTGCGACACAATCACACTGGGCTGTAGTACAAATCGTGCTCTGTTCAACTCGTGAGTGCACTGTGTGTAGTGTGTGAGGCATTATTTCACGCGCTATGGAGTGCGCTCAGTAGAGGGGAGGAGGAAGCCAATTGGAATTCAGCCACAGAGTCTCGCCCGTTTTCGGTCTGTTAGTCTCAACCAATAAAAACGCAAGGAGACGGGCACGTGGTTTGGGTCACGTGGTAGGGAAGATAGCGACGGGAAGGGCGCAGTAAAAGGGCATAAATGGATAAAACACGCCACGCTGGCAATAATAATAATAATAATAATAATAATAATAATAGTTGTTGTTGTTTTGTTATTGTTTGTTATCCATCCATCCATCCATCTTCTATACCGCTTAATCCTTTTCAGGGTATTGTTTATTATTAATATTATTATTATTATTATTATTATTGTTGTTGTTGTTGTTGTTGTTACAGAAGGTTAACTGGAGTGTAAAGGAAGGCAAAATTGTTTTGGGTTTTTTATTTATTTTTATTTTTTTTGTCAGCTACTGTACACTACATACCCAAAAGTATGTAGGACACCTGACCATACACCTTATTCCTCAAACTGTTGCCACAAAGTTGGAAGCACGCAATTTGGTGATTCCAAAAAAACTTGGAATCACCGTTTCAGTAATACCACATGTTCAAATGTTTCAGGGCGATTTTAAATAATGACAAAAATTGCAATCACTCATGGTCACCTAAATAAAATCAATGTGAATAATAAGAATGGATGATTTTAATCGTTTTGAAGCCATATTACGTGCGTATTTTACTCTCGCCTGGATGTTACTGAATCACCCACTGTATATAGAAGTATAGTGTCTGGGTGGAAAAGGGAAAATGTAACTCTATATTACAATTTATTTACAAAAACTTCAGACAACTATCGAGTTCTGCCATAACCCTCTCAGTCTCCAGTAATCTCCTTTAATTTTTCAAACAGCCAGCAAACCCTTTAGATGTTTTGTTGTGTAAAATTTCTTTGTCTGCATTTTCCTTAGGGGTGTGCAAACTTTTGCATTCTTTTGCACACTTTCATTCTCGTTCTTTCTGTCAATCAATTAATGAATTACTCAGTTGACTGAGTGATTGATTGGTTGATTGATTAATGGAAAAAGAGAGTATGTGAGATTTAATTGTGTGCAAATCTTTGCACCCCCCTCATTATTTGGTTAGTTAGGTCATTGTTAACTTTTACTACATTCTGCGCAGGCTTTGCGTAACCATTATTTAGTTCACAACAAATGTGAAAACGTACTTCGCTCATATGCAATTCTGATTCTGAGGTTATTTAGTTTGTATTAAGATTCAAGTCTGCTGCTAGGCTACAGAGAGAGACAGAGACAGAGAGAGTGCGATTTAGAAACATTAGCCTTTAAGCTCCAAGAGAGTCCCATCTCAGCTAGTCACTGTCCCCAAGAATGTAGGCCAGCATGTGTGTGTGCGTGTGTGTGCGCACAAATTGACAGAGACACTCCAGGAAGAAATATTACAGATGGCAAACATATTAATGCAGATAACTGCAGCTGTCTGATCAATTCAGCTTCATCTGCACTTTATAGCTTCACGTATACATCATCTACGACTGTCCATTTCTCTCTGACAGTACCGCTGGTGTGTGTAAAGAGTGATGTGATGCTAACCGAGACCCGGCGATGTGTGTGTTACTCTAATCTGGTTTTAGAAAGGCCGTCCAAACAGGTCTCACCAGGGTAGAGAGATCAGCGCAGGACATCTGAATTACTTATCACAGCATCATGAGGTTGCTTTGGTCATAAAAAGAAAAAGAAAAAAAACCTGCAGCCTAGCCAATGTGTAAAGGTCGCATAAACATAAGCGGCTAAGATAAGATAAAATAAGCAGTTGATATAACGGCAGCAAGATAGAGTGCTATGCGTAAGTATTCACCCCTTGACCTCTTCCATATTGGAACGATAGGTCATGAACTTACATAAAACAGCCCATAATATTGAAACTGAAAGAGTGTTTGCAAAATTGTTTACAAAACAAAAACGTAAAAATTGCAATTGCGCAAGTATTAGCCCCCTCCCACTCCGCCATGTTGCTGTGAGACCCATACATTATTTCAGAAGTCACATGATTAGTTGGAAAGAGTTGACCTGTGTGCAATTAAGTGTCACAAGCTCTCAGCATTAATACACGTGTTCCTGGAAGAACCCAACGTTTATTAGAGAACATATCTAAACAAACAGCATAATGATAACCAAGCAGTTATCAAAGCAAGTCCAAGACAAAGTTCTGGAAAAGTATCCATCGGGATTATTACAAAAATTCCCTAACTTTGCAACACCAAATCCATTATTTGTAAATAATAGGCACGACAATCGATTCTGCCTAGAGGATGCTGGGTAAAGAGGGGATTACGCAGAGAAGCAACAAATAAGCCATAGGTAACGCTCTCCATGATACTACCACCACCATGCTTCACAGTCGCAATGATGTTTCTCAGTGGTGTTAGTTTTCAGCATATTATAGCTCTAAAGTGATCTTACGAAACTAGAGAACCTTTTCTACATGTTTGCGGAGTCTACATGCCTTTTGGTAAACTCAGAGCGTCCAAGCTATGGTGTCTGAGGGTAAAGGCCGATGCCGATGATCTCTCCAGCTCCTTAAAGAGTTACACTTGGACTCTTGGTTGCTTCTCTGGATAATGTCTTCGTACAGGTTGGTGGACAGCCTCCTCTGGGCGGTGTCACTGTTGCGTCATACTGTTTTCACTTTTTAATAACGGATTTAATAACCGAACCCCGTATTCACATCGAGATCATGTGACAACTGCACACAGGTCGACTCCGTTCAACTAATTATGTGACTCCTGAACTAATTTAGGGGTTTCACAGAAAGGAGGACGAATATTTATACAATCACAACTTTGAGTTTTAAATAATTTTGAAAAGTTTTTTTTCCTGTCACTTCAATATTACGGGCTATTTTGTGTAGATTTGTGATTTATAATCCTAAGTCCCAGAACAACATGTGAAGAAAGGGGCAGGGGGATACTTGTGAAAGTCTCTGTTGAAGAGAACAGTAGGCATTAAAGTGCACCTATTATGGTTTTTCAAATATTACCTTTCATGTAGTGTGTTATAGAGCTGTTTGTAAATGTAAAAAGTCTGCAAAGTTTCAAAAATCAAAGCTAACGACATTATTGTTATTGACTCCCAAAAGAAGGACCCGATTCTGAACGGCTGAAATGAGTCCTTAGTGATTCCAGACTTACTTCCTGTACTAACCTACGTATGTAACAGACGGAGCTGAAAGCCGTTATGGTAGTGGGCGTTTCCTTTTCGACACACGCTGACAGCAGTAGACCAATCACAACAGACTGGGACATCTGACCAATCAGAGCAGAGTATGCTCTTTGAAAGGAGGAGTTTAGAACGAATAATTTAGAACAATTCATTTAACGAGTTTTTTGTGACACTGAGGGGAAAAAAGGTAATGCTGCAGTTTAAATTATGAGCACGTTAAAGTGTTTTTTGTCCTCGGATGCACATAAATCTATTGTATGAGACCTTTAAAACAAAATTAGGCCCATTTCAAAACCATAATAGGTGCGCTTTAATAAGCAATGAAAATAAATATTAATGGTAATTGCTCAACATGTTAAAACAGTACAGGAGATACACATTCACTTGTAATTCTGCAGGGGTTTTTTTAGTGAGAGTTATTGTTATTTAATAGTTTAATGAGGATAATAATCTGCTGATGCGACAGCAACAGGATTAATACGTCCTGCGTGATTTATTTAAATTGTCTTCGAGCAAACATCTGGTGTCACTCAGCAGGCACTTGTTTGTTCTCCACAGTTAAATATAGCGCATTTTCCTCAGCTCAGTAACAGACGTCTCCACGCAGCGTAACACGCTTATTTCTTTCCTTTTACTCTACTCAGAAAAAAACGTTCTGTTTATTAAAATATGCAAATGAGGTAACAGATCGTTAAATATGCACCCATTTGTATTTTTAGCTTTCTTTTTCCAGCCGACTTAACTCCCAAGGATCAGACGCTCACACAGTTTTATAGATAACATGTCACTTGACGTCAAAACTAACTAACTAACTAACTAATATTTTTAATGCATTAACTCTTTTTAGTGCAAACTAAAAAGGCCAAACAATGGAATTTCAGCCTGTTTTGGGCATGCCCGTGTTCAGCATTGAATTTATTTGTGATGTCACACTCCACAGTAGTGGTTAATGGCTCATATGAAAGTAGACACTCAGGGCTTTAAGAATTTGCAGTAAATTGTTTGCTCAGCAGGGGACTCACAACCCTTCCCCTTTCCCATCGCCCTGCTCACCAGCAGCTAAACACAGAGTCACGATACTCTACACACAGAAGCCCAACAGCGTCCTGACTCATCTTATAATGGACTTGCTCTGATAAAATGATTCATTTGTTTATATAGAATGAAAATGTCCAATATGCCGAATTCCTCTGATCTCTGGTGTACTGTGAGAAAGAGTTAATGGGTGAGTAAAAAAAAAAAGTTATATTGTCAAACATTACTTTTCTAACAAAAATGAAATGTTCCAGAATTTAAAAAAATATATGTCAGTAAATAATGTAACATATTACGCAATAGACCACTTCGGGCAGTGGTGGCTCAATGGTTACTGATCAGAAGATCAGGGGTTCAAGCCTCACCACCACCAAGCTGCCACTGTTGGGCCCTTGAGCAAGGCCCTTAACCCTATCTGCTCCAGGGGTGCTGTATCATGGCTGACCCTGCACTCTGACCCCAACCTCCTAACAAGCTGGGATATGCGAGGAAAAAATTTCACTCTGCTGTAACACAGCCTTTATGTGACAAATAAAGGCTTCTTCTTCTTCTTCTTTTCAGACAAAAAAATAATCTAAGCAAAAATCTAATCCAAGTCAAATTCTCCAGAATTCTACCAGAAACCTACCAGCCAATATTCTCAGAAAACTGTCTAAAATGTACCTGAGACCATTGATGTTTTTAAAGGCAAAACATATTGACTTTTTGTTTAGTTTATTACTGTATACTGCTCTTTATCGATGTTTATTAATATAGAAAACATTGCATTTGTATTCGTTTATAAGCCATCTTTTCTCCACGGCATTTCTATACATGTGCCTAAGACGTTTGGACAGCGCTGTATAAATTAGGAGAATGAAGTTGTGAGACTCACTGCTTGTGTTGCTGCCGCTGATCAGTGTAGGCTCGTCCGAGTCCGAGTCGTCATCATCCTGAGAGCAGCCGGCCTGGATGGCACGTAAGTAGCTGTGGCTGCGCGAGCGGAAACAGGTCGGCCCTGGCAGATCCAGGGCCTCCACCGCCTGCGAGTCCATGTGGCCGTAAACCACTGAGCACAGACAGCTCTGATCCATCTGGAGGGAAAAAAGCAAAACGATATGAAAAATCCAAGGAGATCTGAGGTGGACACCAGGTGGGGGAATTACCCCAAGTTTTGGGCAACCATATATATATATATATTTACATGCACTGAAGTAATCTGATAATGGGAAAACTTGGGCCTAGATAATCACTAACCTGATTCTTTTTCTAATTATTCACTGAGAAAAAAAAGGATGGGGCATTAAAATTTTCCATGATATAAAACCTCCGGATATGTAACTTGCTAACTTGCCTTAATTTGCATAAGAGGCTTGAAGTACTTCACATACCATATAATACGCAGCATTATTAAAAAGTAAGTGATGAATTATTACACCACAGCGTTGTTCAATTCTAAATTATAAATTCTAAATTAGTCAGAATGTGCTGATGAAGTTTCTATAACAGCAGCTCTGGAAGTAGTTTAGGTGTAAATCACAGCTTAATATCAACACGCTTGTTTTCTAATATGTCATTGTTTCTATAGTAACAGCTCATTCACAGGGACTTATACGGCGGACGCTCCACAAAAAAGTCTGAATCGGTGAATCGTGATACGGTGACGTTTTCTGTGAGATGTTTATTTAGCATTCATGGAAGGAGTCTCCAGTGTCAGCACTTTGTATCAGAATCAGAAGCAAAGCTTTAAGTTCACTGACTCTGGGATGGAGCGTTTTTTTTTTTGGTCTTATTTTTGTCTTAAGAGGAAAAAAAAAGAGAGGCTGGTGAGGGAATTACTGTTTATCGTTGCTGTAACGTAGGTGACAACAGGAACGAACTTGCCTCACAGATGTTCCACAACATTAAATATAACGATAATTACTACTATAGTATAATTACTATAATGAAATCGAACTAAAAACAGATAAAAAGTACAACGTGTCAGTCTTTGATTAAAAAAAAAAGAAAAGAACAATTGTTGGCATATTTCTGTGGTATAAGAGGAAGAAAACACTTCAGTTTTTTTAACGGTTCGGTGTAACTGATGAAGAGCGGTCACACTGCCGTGTCTTTGACGGATCTGATCTTTCCATTGAAGCGTAAACAGAGGTCAAAAAGCATTTCTGTTCGGTGTCACGGCCAATAATCAAGGCCAATCCAGAGTGTGGCTCACCAGTGAATCGAGCTCATCTTCACCCGTTCCTGTCTCTACCTGTCTCTAGCACAAAAGGCAACTGTGCTATTCACCAAGCCGTGCTGCCTGCTGGGAGAACGCCTTCAGCAGCTGCTCTGCAGAAACGATTGAACCGTTTTGATGTGGGAAAAGCGAGAGTGGTTTCTGTTTGTCCAACCACCAGGCGACATTTCCCACAGCACTGAGAGAAGATGGGAGCGCTGCTCTGTGTGTGAAGGGATGCTATTAAAGGTAAACACCAAAAACGAATATAAAGGTAGAAAGAAATCTTTCCATCTATTGTACACGAACCAGGATATTCCACTCAGGTAGAATATACTACAGACCGCATTAACAAACTACATAAAAGAAATGAAGCCTTTATAGCTCTAAAAAGGACTCGCTCTTATGACTGTATTTATTTAAAGACAACATTTAGAGACAAAACTGTTCTTTATTTTTTTTTTACCATGTTCTTGGTCAAATTTTGCATTAATCACTTCAAAAGACAAAAAAAATACGTCATCATATGCGTTCATCCACTGAAGTTTAGTGTTTTTTATTTATTTAAGAGATTTCTGATTTTTTGGCTACGTCACTGTAGAACCAGGGTTGGGACTAAAAAAAAAAGGATTAACCGATCATTTCATGTCATGTCATATTTCACCTGCACCTCCACCTCCACCACTCCCAGCTACCAGAAAGCTAAAAAACACAGAGTGGTCTCAAGAGCATTAATACACAGCTTAGATATTTATGCTTCTACAGTATATAAGACTGTTTGATTGGTTGTAATGTGACGTACCTGTACCTGAACTTATCTATATGGGGGACAAAGACTGATCAATATATCAAAACGCTGTGTGAGCAATACACCAGGCAGAAAGACAGACCATCTCGGTTTTTTTTTTTTTTTTTTTTATGTATAAATTGGTATGTCAGGGTTTTGACAGAAATAAAAACATCCACACTGACATTCTGATATTTGCTTGTTAACCTGATGTCTCTGTCTTTTACACTCAAAGTAAAGAGAAGCAGAGAGGTGCTAAATGGGGGCAGTGGTGGCTTGGAGGTTAAGGTGCTGGGTTACTGCTGGGTTACAGGGGTTCAAGCCCCAGCACTACCAAGCTGCCATTGTTGGACCCTTGAGCAAGGCCCTTAACCCTCTCTACTCCAGGGGTGCTGCATCACGAGTGACCCTGTGCTCTGACTCTGACTTTTTTTTGACAAGAAAAGAATTTCACTGTGAAGTATTTGTGAAGACTCATTATCATTATATACAGAATCTGACTCCATGTTTTCTTTGGAATGCCAATCGAACCTGATTGGTTAACACCAGAAGTCCCAGAACATTTCACTTAGAAATATGTCATGCTGCAGATGAAAAATGCATTTGAATTGCTTCTTTGCTCCTGAAAATTCTCTAAAGTCTGGGATAAGATGAGCTAATTTAGTTTGAGCCCTTCTTTCTGTTCATTCTTCTCTATCTTGAGGCGATCTAGATGTATATACTGTATTCTTCAGGATCTGCCATTTCTCTGCCATTGCGGCACTGTAAGAAATAGCCTATGAGAAATTACAGAAATTTGCCAAAATATTCTGAACTTGTTTTGCGATTGACCCTTGCGACCTTGAAGATGTGCTGTCTTCATACATATTACTGGTTAGGGTAAGGGTAGGGAAGTTAAGGATATTTTTAAAAAAATATTTCAAACAATCTGAAATTCAGTTACATTTTGATCATTAAACCCAAATGTGACAGGAACATCATAACCAAGGAAGGATTGTGAGGTCAAGCAGGCAAGACAGTGTGCGACAAAAGCAAACTAAGGAGGGAGGAAGAGTTAGAGAGCTCACCTGGCTAATGCCAGAACCTCGTCCGAGTGTGGACGAGCCGTGACCAAAGTTCCCTTCTCTGTCCCAGTGCTGAGAATCGCTCTGCCCCACCAGACAGTCCAGGTTATCCAGGCTGCGGTTGGTGGTGAGTTCTCGTAGAGACGGCAAGCAGCTGGGGGACAAGAAATTGGGACAGGAAATAAGAAAGAATAGAGCCAAGCAGAGATGAAGATGAGGAAGGATGACAAAGAGAGGATAAATCCGGACATGAAAAGATCAGGGAGATGGATGGGATGGAAGGGGGAAGGAAGGTATGGGGAGAAGAGGAAGAGGGATGACAATAGATAGAAAGGCCAGGAGAAAGTGAAGAAGGACAGTGAGAATTGTACAAAAGAGTGTTTGTCCAGCTTTACCAAGCAGAATCAGAGAAAGAAATCATAATCATAAATGCATAACTGGATTAATTAAAGCCTTGACCAGGAATTGCCGAAATATACCCAACCACCAAAGTGGTACCACAAGCAGCAATTCCTGATTGGGCTTTTACTCTGATACACATGCGCAAATGAGTAAGAGCCTCAGCACAGAGGATATCTTCGCTATCTGTCTGACCAAGTAATCTGTACAGGGTTCTGGGTTCTAGCATTAGTCCATTATTGGTCACTTGCGATGTTTCCTCTGCCCTGTGCACTGGGTGAGTGGTTAATCGGTGTGTTTCATGAGGGAAGTCAGGAAGTAAGTGGACCAAACTGTGTCTGCTCTGGGTTGGAAAGGAAGGTCTCAGGTAACCAGTTGGTTATCAAGGTGTACACATGTAATATGAGAGGAAAAAGGCATATAGTTTGACCAAAGAGCGATCATACAGTGGTCAGTGGTTCCCAACACTAGTCCAACAGTACCTCTGCCTTGTACATCTGATTGTTTCCATGCCTAGTTTGTTTTATTCACGTCAAGAACAGAATGCCAGTTTTGTAGCTAATTTGTGCAGATGGTTTTACATTGCAATGTTTTCCAAGTGCACCAGACTGTTTCCATGTGATTGGTCAGGAATTTGGTAGGGTGTGCCTTAATAAGAAGAACAATAGGAAATGGTTCTTCTAATAGTGTATTTGTATGATGGAAAATATATAGTTGTACAGTCTAAAACCCAAATCAACTCAGAAAGGACTTGTTAATTTGCAGATTAGCTGGATCAGGTGGACTAGTAGAGATAGAACAGTGGGTTTTCCTGGACCAGGGTTGCTAAACACTGACCTAAGTAATTCTGATTCTCTCCTTTTTCTCAATACTGAACTTTGACTGATATACAGTAGCTAAATGAAGATAATGATGTGCATCTCAGTGTAAATGGGAATTTTTACTAAATATTCACTTCCTTTTTTAAAAAAAATCCAAACACTGATTGGTGACCACATACTAGTGCAGCCATTTTCTTCTATTTAATTTCATGTAGAGTGGCTAAAGGAAAAGAAGAGTTTGCTGATGAAGCAAGTGAGTATTGTGGGGAATAAGGATAAAGCCATGGCCTCTAGAGTGGTTAGGTGGAGTCAGGGAGGATCTATGGCTTTGCTCAGATGGTGCTCAGGTGGTGCTCGGGTGGTGCTCGGGTGGTGCTCGCGTGGTTTTCAGGTGGTTCTCAGGAGGTTCTGTGCCACTGACCTTGCCAGGTGCTGCATGGAGTAGGCGTTCTGTAGAGGAGCCCACGCAACCCCGTACTGCTCCCACATGAACGGGCATGAGCGGTGTCTGTCAGCGAGTCGGGTGGGGATGGCATTGGAAGGGGGAGGTTGAGCGTTATAGAAAACAAAGACACTTTGACGTTTATAGAGATGTATACTGCTTAGAGCTTTGATTCTGGTACCGTGCTTTGGATCTGGTCCTAATTTTTAAAGACTGCTCTGGTGGCTGCAACAAAGAAAGTTGAGGACTGTTGGAAGTTTTTTTTTCATCCTTACGATTGACCCATCTGGGGCTAAAAATAAATGCCAATGGTATCAGCAAAAATGTTCTCTATGAAACGTTTTATAAATAGAATGAGAGCAAGCCTGGTTTTAGAGGAGACTAGAGGAATTTTTTACCCAGTGATTAGGTCATGGAAGACCAACGGAGTAGCAAAAATACAAAATAAAATTCTTATATATTAGATGCACTCACGTTAATATTTCAAAAGGAAACTGAGGATTGAAGGATTGCAGAGCTCTAACTAAATCCTCTCTGAGGTTCTGGCTCAATGATACACTCCACCATGCTGGTTTACTCTTTGAATTTTGCTTGATTTGTTCTTCATGCTGTCTTTCTCAATTCAGTCACTCCCCCTTTTCCATTTTTCGGTTAAATTGACTCTGTTAAAGCATACTCATGTACTCAGGTGGTTGAGAAAAATATCGTATATAGAACAATTACAGCATGAGAGCATAAGAGGATATTGAGGATGACTTGGTCTCATTTTTATACCACTGTACTGCTATGTGATGTTCAGTGAAGTGGGAAAATCAAATGTAGAATTCTTGGTGTTTTTTTTTTTTAATATCGTTAAAGTTTAGAAGTAACCAATCCTGAATTCATAACATGATCAAAAAACCTAAAGTGAGTAAAAGTAAAAGGACAGCTGCTCTAAAATCTCACTTCAGTAATGAAGGAAGGAAGAAAGTGTCCTAATGCTTTTACGCTAAGATAGTGTCACCTACTGGTACCATATGGTTCTTGCCAATAGTGTTAGCATACAGTGAGTCTGACTAGCCACTAACTTTATGATGCTGAAGTAGAGGATAAACATCTCTGCCAATCGTTAACTGTGTGACAGTTTAAAAGTTGAGACAGAATGTTATTTTATCTAATTAAGCACTAGAACGTCAGTGTTCATACATTAGCTACAAGAAGAAATGAATATATGACCTGAAGCAGCACTTCATATCATTCTGGAGCTCAGAAAAAGAAAAAAAAAAGACTTTTTTCTGTGTCTTTCTTTACTGTTATAAAGTAACACCATATGTACCCATATGCAAACATCATGTAGCTTTTTAAAAACGAATGTGTGTATGTGCATCTCACTCACTTGCGAGGTGGCAGAGGCGGTTGTTGTTCACTGAGCGACTGTTGTGTGGCCTTTAGATAGCTCTGGCGCCGAGCGGCTGTTTTTGGTGAGGGTTTTGGCGAGGGAGGGCTGTCAGACTGGTCGCTGTCCTCGGGATCGCCCATGGCTTTGACGTAGCTGCCACTGCGCATTCTCCTACATGGGATATCCCCTCCTGCTCCCGTTCCCTTATCTAGCGTCCCACTCCAATCCCCAACAGGAACCTGGGATAATTCCAGAACAGAGTAACATCTGAACCGCTCACCTCAGTGTTGCTCCAGTCCCTGAAGGGCTTCAGATTAAAATAGCTAATGTTCAGTGTTCAATAAATTCCTGCAGCTCTGAGTGCAACTGAATGCTGTTTAATTCTGTACTTGAGCGTTTAACTCGGTATGAACTTTGATTACCGACTGGGATTCAGACAGGACATTTTCCAAATGATTTCCTTTAAACCCCCTTTGATTTAACATTTTGCTATACAAAGTATGTTTGAAGAATTAAGATGTTTTGCAAAGTTGTGAAAAGTGAACAAACCTTTAGGTACCTGTTTATTCACTTTGGCGCATTTTATCTGAAACAATACTTCGACTTTCCCATTTTAAGCTTAATTTTTTTCTGCCATGAACATTAAGGGTTTTTTTCTGCAACAAATTCGAAAAAGGTGGAAGGATTTCCCACCCCAAAATCCTGTTTTACCTGTAGGAAGTTGGACGTCAGCTCCTGGTGGTAGGATTTAGACTTGAGTAGGGTCCGGTTTACTGTGGCCGTGCCTTTCTGTAGCACCTGCCGGGCCTGGCTAAGAGTTAGCGTTGACCACGAGCCTCTTTTTGCCAGTGTAACATCCCCTGCTGTTCCACCAGTCGAGGACAATGTCTGGGTTTTCAGCTCTCCACTGCTCTTGGAGGGCTTGAGAGAACGGTGAGCAGCGATGGTATTGTAGCCCTGTACATGGGTTCTGGGAGGCGCCTGGCTGTCTGACACTGCCCTGCCCAATGTCATCATGCTCAGTGGGTTACGATAAGCTACGGCCACAGGACCGGTTGCCTCTTGTGTGGTTGCTTCATCCTCTAGAGCGTCATCTGAGCTCCAGAACCCGGAGAGGTTGGGCCGTCCACGTCTCTTCGCACCCTCTGTCTTGGCACGGTCCTTACTCTTGGACCGTTGTGTGGCTTTGGTGCCATCGGCTCCCTGCACAGTCCCCTTACCACCCGAGCCCTCCGCAAACTGAGTCTTGGAGAACAGTTTTTGGACAGAATGCACCAGGTTGCGGATGCGACCAGGGCTCTCGCTGCGTTGTTTAGTGCCACGACTCCGCCTATGGAATTGAAGCGTGCTGAAGCCATCACGTTGCAGTGGAACATGGTGCTCTAGCTGGTCCAGCAGGCCAGTCGGGATACGATTCATCTTGGCTGCTGCAGCTGAGGAGATCGTTGCTGTGCCGCTGCTGATCATAGGTGGAACCGTGAGTCCTAGACCTAAGCCCATTCCCATAGATGCAGAGGTGGCGAGGGTGCCCGTGCGAGAGGCCGTCTGAGACATGCAACCCTGCTGCAATGAGGCAGAAATTTTAGACCTGCTGGATTCAGCAATACACACTATTTCAGACGATCTTAAGCCAGTCTTTGGGGAACTGCAAGTCCACATTTCTGTTCTATTTCTGCTTCCGAAATAATAATAATAATAATAATAATAAATCGAGGTAATAAACTGCAAATTAGCCTGGTCACATGTAGTGGGAGAAGGAAATAAACACAGAATGTGTAGTCCCACAGAACTGGGCTAGGAACAGCTGCTCTAATGTATATGCACTGTATTAGAATTTAGGGCAAAATAAAGACATTATATATACTGTATTTGATTCCCTTTGTGAGTCCTACCTGTGAATACTTCACTCGTGGTAATCAACAACCATATTTTCATTGTATACATGCACAATTTGAACTTCTGTTAAACTTTACATTCTAGTGATGGAACCGAATATGAATACATTATTCAGAATGAACAAACAAATGTGTACAGGTACAAATATAAGGTGTACTAATTGTTGTTGTTGTTTTTGCATTTGGTTGAAATTAGAGGTGTGCATCTGGAGTGGGAATGGGTAAAACATACCTGTACAAACTCATTCATTTAAACAGATGTTTAACTCATATCTAACTACCATAAGCTTCCTGTGCATACCTGCTGTGTTTATATATACACATTTATTAACAAAGGTCACGATTCCAGTCTCTTCAATTTCCTACCTGAGTGTACTCAGACTGATCGACCTGGGAGGGGAACTGGAAGCGAGGGAAGGTGTTGCTGGTGGTCAGCTGGTTGTTGAGCGGTAGCAGACAGTCGGACTGCAGAGTGATGGGGCTTGCAGGAGGGAAGTGGTGCATGTGGGGATCCAGAGTGCCATAATGGCTGATGGTGGGGCTTAGGAGGTACGTCCCATGGGGGTCTGGGGTCAAGGGACATATCGGCTCCTGGGGACCTGCCACAGGCATGCAGGAGTCCGACAAGTGACGAGTGTGGCTAGCCCCTATGCTTTTCATGTTCAGTCTGCTTTAGAACATGATCCCTGCTCAAGTGAGTTTACAGGCCTGGAGGGCGCCACCTGGTGGAGACACAAACAAATCTTTCTTAGTGAGGTGTTTCTAGAATATTTGGCAACCACAGAAGAAATTAAAAGTGAACTCCATGTGTGCGACCATATTTTGATGATCTAGATGCAAGAGCAGATCTGAAAACCACAGAAAATATTCCACCACTAAGCAAGCCTTTGACACACTAAAAATGAGCGTGTTTGCTGCACGCGGTGTTCTTCAACCAGTCAGAGACTCTTAATACTTACATTACAATTTCATACCAGCATCGTACAGTTCCATCAGTGTGCCGTCTCGGCCTACAACATTTCTCAACGCTATTCACAGCTTGCCTCCGTTCCTCCCCTCCTCCATCTTTTGCTACCCATTCAACCAGCTGTAATTCATGCACAAGGGACGTTTATCTTGAAGCCTGAATTGCCGGTGACGCTGACAGAATCATCAGCACCCGTTCCCAGCTGCAGCCTCGCAAAGCCCCATTCACAAAATCAGTGGCATTCTCTCTCACACCATCAGCGCTAGTCACAAAGCACCCCATTAGCATGCCAAGCACAGCTAGCGCTCAGCCGTGGCTGCACTGCACTGCCTCAATGGGGCTGGAGCGGTGCAGCTTCACAATCCAGATGACTCACAAGGCCGTCAGAGAGGCTCAGAGACTCGTTAACATTCAGCTAGCATCTGCCTAACCTCCAGATCAATCCCCGCAAACACCACAGCTTAGCACGTGACATCAAGCGGGCTATATGAGCGCTGACTGATAACAACGATCATTTAGAATGTGTCAAGGCCTCATGGCATGAAGGAAACAGAGAGATTTAAGCTAGGTCGGCGTGACCTTGGATACTGGAGGGTAAAATGAGTTCTGCGCCAGAACACTGACTAGTCGTAAATTTGTTCAATATATTTGCACCTTAAAAATAAATCATTGGAGAAGGATGGAGGCGTGGGAGCAGGAGGGGAATGAGTTTTAGGTTCACAAAGGTTATTATATTTAATAGTTATGTATTATCAGTAATAAGTATCTAATTCTTTTACGTCTTTTTTTAAAATCAAAGGAAACAAATGAATGACGATTGCCAAGCAAATCATAGATAACAAGTATCGGAATGAACATCTACCTCACCAACAAACTGATCGCTCATGTAATACCAAAAGATTTCCTTGCATTCCATGCTGCACACTAATACTGAATGATAATAATGGCAAATAAATAAAGCTGCTGGAGAAGAACAGAGTGTTCAGTTTAATTGAAATTAATGGAAGCCGTGGCAAATTATTCGCACTCAGAAGAATCTCACAACCGCTTGCTGTCCAATTTGCTTTTCAGAAGAGCCTCTTTAAGTTGATGACTTGGCAGCCTGATTATACTGTAAAAAGGATTACACTGCTTACCAAGTATACTACTTGTAATTCATAGCCATGATATTTCTGTGATGTTTTGTATGGGGTGTGAGCAAAAACCTCCAAGCCTTCTCCTATTTATTTATCAGGAAAACACAAAAACAATGCTAAGACGAGGTGAAGTTATTTCACCTCAGCAGAGAAAGAGAGCGAGAGAGAAAGAGAGAGGCAGAGAGAGAGGCAGAGAGAGAGAACACCTTCATAATAGTAAAAACGGATGACTGCAGAAAATGACATTTATTTAGCTTGCTTTCAAATACACAGTGTTTAATGTGTTTGAATGGAACCCTGGTGTGTTTTCCATCCTCGCTGCAGTTCTTCAGAGCACATCATACCCAGGTGTGGACCCAGACAGCCGAGCGAGATGGTCTCGGTCCATTTCCGAGTGAACTTCAGTGCGAAAGCGACTCGAATCGCCTTGTTTTGATTTGCAGCATCCGTTCTGTTGAAGCTTACTGCTAAACTGAGCTGCGAGATGCAAGAAATGCCAAGCGTTCTGGAGATCTGAACCGACGAAAAGACAGAAAGAGAAATAAACACTGGATCTGACACATAAATTGTTTAAGACTGATTATTTATATGAGTCGGCTTTGTTGTTCTTCATGCTCAGTCATTTTCGTTATTCTTACATACGACTGACGACGATTCACTAGCGTCACTAAGCTTAACCCAAGGTTTGTTTACCGTTGTCGACCAATGAATGAAAGAGAACTCTGACATTTTTGTTTTGATTTACGGTTTCCAGAATTATGTTCCAAACCCAAACCAAAGAGCAAACCTAAAGCATCAATTTGCTCAGATTTGGACTTGACAAGCCGACTAATACGCATGAAAGTGCCTTTAAAACAGATATTAAACCAAGTTTTAATGGCCAATACAAAGGAACAAAAGAGGTCCAGACAGCATGGTGAATACGTATACTTACATAAAACCCCCTCTTTATTATTCTCTCAGTTAAACTACACACAATTCAGAATGAAACTCTGAGTCACACTGCAATAAACTTGCACTGCCTCAATACCGTGTTTGTTATTACTCATATCCTGGAGATGTTTCACTCTGAATCTTCACACTTGGTTGTAAAAACAATTATAAGTCTGTGACACAATGCTTTTTTAAGTTTCATAAGTTTATGATCATGATATACAATAGCGGAAAATTCCAGTTTCTTTTCACTCAGTTACAGCTAGCTGATTCTGAACACTTCGCAACTTTTGCATCCAGAGGATGGTAAATGTTTTGTTCCTAACCTTTATCGAAGCTACTTTTTGGAAGACACCTGCCCAATCCAGAACAACGCTTTGATTTGCTTTAAATTCAAATTTAACTTTAACCATTATTTATACACCAAAATTACACCAAAAAACACCAAAATTACCAAATGGTGACACTTGAACAAGCAGCTTCCATCTAATCGCTTTGCAATCATGTAAATGACTCTGAAAGGAGAAAATTACTTGGTAGATAAAACAAAATCCTGTCTAGGGATTTTGTGCCAAAAAAAAACTATTGTTGAAACTGAGGTCGGTGAACAGTCATAGTTCTCCAGTAAATGAATCCTTAAATTGAGACCAAAGTTCACAAATTTGCCAAATGTCTCCTGGCTAAACATACACTGGTAATCCATTTCGGTGAATAATCTCCGGAAATGGGTTTCCAAACTCTGTAAATCATGCTTATCGTAGATTCACACCAAGAATTGGGAAACTTGTCAATTAGTATAGTTTGTCTCCGCTACTTTTGTGGGTGTACCTGATGAGAAACAATAGTAGCTTAATTAAATAGAAATAAATCAATCCACTAATCAGTGTGAAAACTGGTTGTTTGATTTACATATTACACTGTAAAACATGATAGCCCTATTAATATATGTGAACTTATTCCTTATATTTAACTTCAGTTGTCATGTCTGGATATTGAACTCAAGTTTATATGTTTTTCCGAAAATTAAACTTGGAAGTAATCCATTGTCTTGAATTGGAAAACGTGTCAAATGTAACTTTTTGAGTCGAAACAAAGGTTATCGTCAAGTTGAGTTTACTCACGTTTTTAAGGCAGAAGGTGAACTTTTCATTCGAAGTTTAACCCCCTGAGATGTTTTACAGCGCATGTGCTCAGCTTCACTTTTAGCTAACTGCACCGGCTACATACACTCATTAATTTAATACACCTACTAATTTGCGTAGAATGGAGAAAATCTCGATGTAAACGTAAAGCTCGTCAAGCTGTCGCTTGTTAGTGTGAACGTAGGGTCAGCCATGCCACATCTGGCAGCGACTTTCAATCCTGGAGATAAAACACTCAATGCTAGCTTGTCTATCAACTTCTTGGAATATTCAATCACAAACCATTTACCAAGGTCAGCACTGAGAGGGATTACTACACCACAGCGTGATGGCCTTAACTGTACCACAGTTTATTAAAATACCACGGCTATGACAGCAAACGAAAGCAGCGAGAAGCGAAGCGCACCATCTGTAGCGCCACTTTATACAGATCCTTTCCCTCCCTGGAGGAGCCTAAAAATCCCCACATGAGCGTAACTGACTTAAAAAGTCATTAAGATGAGTCTGAGGCCTATGTTTAACTAAGCAAATGTAAATGGGGGGGGGCTGGGGGGGTAGAGAAGGGAGCGTAAATTAGCATTTGGTAGTGCTGTAAATTGCACAGGCTCACAGAGAGTACACTTACAGCTCATAACCTTCTGTTAATAACACACTGCCATGACATAACTAGTAGGTTCTTGCAGTATTTTACATTTTAACCTCAAAGCGATCATGCCGTGATGCAGTTTAACACAAATATGCACCCAAATAGGCCACTGAGAAAAATGGGTTCATTAATAGCTGGTTTTGGATGAGTGGGGATCTTTAGCTCGTAATCAGGATTAAGATTCATGATCAGCACTTCTCATAAAGGACAGGAAGGAGGTAATCCAGGCTTGAGCATTGACAGTAAGAATACATAATTACACAAACAAAAAAATGGCTCTTTTATGCGTAAGTCATTCATACCAAGTAGACATGAGTCATTTGCAAACGTTTTGAACGAGTCGGTAAGGTGAATGAATCAGTATCAGTCACTGCTGAGTCACTTCTTTCATTCAGGTTCTGCTGATGGGCTTCACAAATGCAAACTGTAAAAAAAAAAAAAAACGGAACGTGAACACGGAAAAGACAAATTTAAAATAGATTTGTTATACGTTTATCTGTCGGTCATGACTGAGATTCACTCCTCACGTACAACGAATCAGTGCATGAATAAGTGAATCCGGAGTATGCATGAATCAGTGAATCGAGATCGAGATTCGCTCCTCTGTCATCTTTTGGTAGAGACAGAGACTCAATCCTGTCTCAATCAGCGAGTCAGTTATTGAGTCAGTGAATCTTTTGGTCAAGACAAGATTGTGATTCACTCATCTATCATTCAGGGAGTCAGTTATTGAGTCAGTGAATCTTCTGGTCAAGACAAGATTGAGATTCACTCATCTGTCATTTAGGGAGTAAGTTATTGAGTCAGTGAATCTTTTTGGCCAAGACAGAGACTCACTCCACTCTCAATCAGCAAGTTAGTTACTGAGTCAGTGAATCTTTTCGGTCAAGAGAAGCTTGAGATTCACTCCTCTCTCATTCAGTGAGTCAGTTATTGAGTCAGTGAATCTTTTTGGTTAAGAGAAGCTTGAGATTCACTCATCTGTCATTCAGGGAGTCCGTTTTTGAGTCAGTGAATCTTTCAGTGAAGTTAGTGAAGCCAAGACCAAGATTCACACCTTTCTTGTTCAGTGAGTCAGTGTATAAATCAATGAATCTTTCAGTCATGACTGAGATTGGCTCCTTCCTCGTTCACCGAGACATGTCCGTGTGCAAATTTAGCAAATCTTTGGTTGATATTTGTTTTATCTGTCTGTATTATATTTGCAGTTGCATCTGTGCCAAACCCTCTACTCATTCAGAATCAGAATCAGTTCTCTCAGTTTATTAAAACGAATCCCTGTCAGACTCATTCTGTCTGAGCTGGAGATTCCAGCGTTTCAGTGCATACACTAGCTGTGTGTGTCGAGCCGGGTGTGAAAACAAATCTTCTAAACACAGACATACAAACATATTTTTTAAAAATATGAATGAACAGATTCAACGACTCGAGTCACTGAAAAGAATCCAAAATTTCCTCTCTGATACTGAGATCTGTATCCATCCTGCCATTCTTACTCACACAGCTCATGCTCACGGCCCTTATCAGGCTTCGAGTCGTCTTATTAAATGTTCGACTTTCACGCCGACACGGTCAGATTGAATCCCTTCAGCACATCAGCAAGAAGGAACTGTCAGATTCATAACCTTTTCTCGCAGCAAATGTTTAACTCGTTCTGAATATCCCCTTCGCCAAACCCTAACATCAAAAGCCAAATGTTTCTTCCCAAAGCTTAGTACAAAGATATTAACGATATGTCTGTGATTATCGCCAGTGACGAGCTCCCTGTCAAAACATCAGCAGTTCCAACAGCTCGTGATCTATGTAGATCACATGGAAATAAAAGAACATTCTGGTGATGGACGTTTTAAGGAAACTGGCAAGTTAAGGAACACACTGGTTCTTGTTAAATATAATGAGTCTTTATTAGTTACATATACATTACAGCACAGTGAAATTCTTTTCTTCACATACCCCAGCTTGTTAGGAGGTTGGGGTCAGAGCACAGGGTCAGCCATGATACAGCACCCCTGAAGCAGAGAGGGTTAAGGGCCTTGCTCAAGGGCCCAACAGTAGCAGCTTGGCAGTGCTGGGGCTTGAACCACTGACCTTCTGATCAGTAAACAAGAGCCTTAACCATCAAGCCACCAATGCCCTTTAAATACTGCTTAATTCAGTGTGTTAACAGAAATAAAGAAGGGGATCTTTCGCTGGTCTTATACTGCTATATTTTGCGTAACAGTTCCAGCACTTTTCGCTCCTTACTCTAAACATCTGAAACTGAAAACTTGGTGGCAAAAAATTCAAGGACATTCTTTGTTGACTTTTCGCTAATCATGATTTAGGAACGCGGTTTCTATTTCTCGTTCACGCTCCACAAGTTTACGGTCACCATTCTGGCACAAACCTCTCGTGTGGGCTGGGCTTAACAGCGATTTATTCTCATTGGTTAGTGAGATTTGGATCGACAGCTCCCTGACCGGGAAGTAGAGCGAATTTTGTAGAATGTTCTGAAGGTGTTTCTCCGTATAACTACAGTGTTTGTACTTTGTAGGGGAAATGACGCAGCATAGCATATTTGCTTGGCTAGTTACAGCTGCTAAGCTACGATTTGTCAGTCGCTGTTTAACGGAGCAGTCAACAGGATTACGAGCAGTTGAATAAATCGACATAACTGTAGATGAAAGACTCACCGCTTTTTAAAATTTCAATATGATATGGGAGCTTTGCGTGTTGGATAGCATTTTTTTTTCTGGATACCTTTCGCAATAGTTTTCCTAAAATTTTCTGGTAACCATTTGCTTCGAACTTTGAGCTTGGATCTTGCTTTGTGGTAAGAGCAGCCTGATGAAAACTAGAAAATTATAAAAAGTGTATTATGTCAGTAGATCAGATAAAAAAAATATCTAACCTAATCCGGTACCCAGCCGCTGTTTTAGCTCAATATCAGTCTCGGCTCTCTGCGTCGGATCTGTATCAGACGTACCTGACAAATAAACCTGTCATGATAAGCACATGGTTTCAAATCCTTTGCAAATGAAGGATTAGCTAAGTCAGTAAGCCATAAACTTCATTTCAGGCAAGGCTCTTGACATGCCAGAGGCGAACAGATGTAATTGCAAAGCCTTTTTAAAATGCTGAACACACGCCTGCACCGCTACGGCTGTGAGCTGAGCCCACATCATGACACCAAACAGAGACAAAACGGAGAAAAGAGTTGGCTATGGTTTTGGATTATTTTGTCAAGTTACAAAGTGGCAAACGAGACACTTTGATGTTTTTCCCCTCGAACCATGCAGCAGAGTCAACATCTGGGTGAAAACAAACCAACAAAGGACAGAGAAATCTGCTGCTCATAAAGTGATGTAATGTAACTAATGCTATGTAATATTTGGACCAATCAGAACCAGGGGGGAGGAGTCAGAATAAAAGATGTGTTCGGAATGAAGTGATTTACAAAGCCTGACTTTGCAAGCAACAGGGGATAAATCACCAAACTAGTCAGAACAGGTGAAACACAGAACAGATGAACATAGTAGGGTAATCAACCAGAGACAGGACAAGGGTGGAGACAGGACCAAAACCAAAACAAAGGCACAAAACAAACAAACAAAGAACAAACATACAGAGAACTGAGAACAACAGTAAGTAGAGGTTGTTATGTTGGGAACTTCGTGACAGCATGAATAAAATCGTGTTAATGAGGGCTGTGATAATTAGGACTTCTGAAATGACCTCAAACCACTGTTTGTTCTTTTTGCTTCAAAACATTTTTGCCTTTTGAAGTATACCCCTGGCTTTAGGGTAATTTGGGAATCACGGCCCAAAGGCTAAGGGGTTAAAATAAGCACATAAGGAAGAGTGTTCATGCCATAGCTGGGCATACATGAAGGTTCTCATTAGACGATCTTTTCCTTCTACAGCATCATATCCAATCCTCCCTTCTGTTCTTTCTTTATCCCTCCCATTTGCGAGAACCTTCACAAGGAGCACCACCTTCCTCTGTGACTAGAGATCTTACAGTAGTAAACTTATCTTTATAATCACTGCTTCACAAAACAAGAGCTCCAAGCCAACAGGATTCTGGGTATTTGGACACCGCTGCCACCCTGCAGCACAGCCTCAGGCAAAAATGTCTAGAGAGCTGAGAAATCATCATCATATGCTACAGAGGACCTTAAACTTTGTATATCAAGGCATTTGAACACACTTGCTTCTCATCTGGGGCTTTTCATGGAGATCTACCTTTCTGAAGACTTCAGCTCCAACCATAATGGTGCCCACCTGACCATCTAATCATTGCCTTAAGAAGTTCTTGATCACCTAAAACAGGTGTGTTAGATTTTGGTTGGAGATTAAACCTGCAGGAAGGTCGATTTCCAGCAACAGTGTTGGTGAGCACTGGTCTACAGGTCTGGAGATCTTTAGTCGTGACCAAAGGAGTGAAGGACCACAATTCCTACTTTTATCTGATCCACACATCGTCCATCGAATAACAACGGTGAATTTATATAAATCTGGCTGCCAGAACACATCCACAACTCACCCTCGACGAGTGCCTCCAGCCTGTCCTCAGTTATTTCTGCAAATATAATTATTTGCCTCTCAGAAAAGAAATATCAAACACCAGACTGCAGGTTTTCATTAAGTACCTGTTGACTCCTAAATTAGGCACCTGACAACCTGCTGATTACTGGATTAACCAGTGGCTCAAGTCCTGAAATGAAACTCAGGGTCAGTTGTCCTCTGTCCTGCAGTTTAGACCTTTCAGAGCCGGCCGTGTACCGTGCTGAGCCACTTAACCGGAGTTATGAGTGTCATGAACTGTTGGTGGCCTCAAGGACGAGATGGCATAAGCTGGAGACATGCTCATTTATCGCACGTTGTAATAACACCTCTCTGTCTCAGAGACACTGAACTGAAATAAAGGTTATGAAGACAGCTGGCTGTCGATGGAGACGAAGTATTCTGCAGTGGCACATCATATTGTGATACCTCAATTTAGTGATGTTTTAATATAATGGCTTATAAATCTCTCTGGACGTTCCCGGTTCAGCATTAGTGAAAAGGAATTTTATAATATTCATGATGCCTTGTTCAGTCGCAGTGAAGGAGGCGTGTCCTCTGTACCTGTCAGTCCCAGTGAAGGAGGCATGTCCTCTGTACCTGTCAGTCCCAGTGAAGGAGGCGTGTCCTGTGTACCTGTCAGTCCCAGTGAAGGAGGCATGTCCTCTGTACCTGTCAATCCCAGTGAAGGAGGCGTGTCCTCTGTACCTGTCAGTCCCTGTGAAGGAGGCATGTCCTCTGTACCTGTGAGTCCCAGCGAATCAGTGTGGGCTTTATGACTGTCCAAGTATAGGAGGCGTGGTCTTTATGACTTTCTCATAGTGTAAGAGGTGTGGAATTTATGACTGTTCGACGTAGTGGAGGCGTGTCAGTCTCAGTGAAGGAGGCGTCATTTCAGCATCTGTCAGGTGCAGTGAAGGAGCCTCTGTGTCTGTTAGTCATTATGAAGGCGTGACTTTTGTGCCTGTCAATATAAATAAAGGAGGTGTAGACCTATTAAATTAAAGGAATGTGGCTGGACTATAGATTCTTATTTGTCAAATCAAATAAAGTAAGACTGTGCCCCTAGAAGGAGGCATGGTTTTTGTACCTGTCAGGCTCTTAAGGAGGTGTAGCCTTAATACCTGTTTGTTTTAGAGAAGGAGGTGTGGTCTCTGTACCTGTCAAAATAACAGAAGGAGATGTGGCCTTTTTGACGGTTTGTCCTAGTGATTGAGGTGTGGCCTCTGTGCCTGTGAGTCCCAGTGAAGGAGGTGTGGCCTCTGCACTTTTCAACCCGTTAGGGATGCGTGACCTTTTAGGTCTCCGTTTTGTTTTCACAAAACTCAATCATATGACAATGCATCTAAACAGCTCTAAATTGTATCCCATTAAATTGCTGGCGGCTCACGATGTATTCTTCCTCCATTCGTTGATCACGTATCAAGAGGCTCAGGATTTCATCTCGGAAGAACGGACGTTTCCATTTAAAACGACAAGTCTGGTGAATACAAAACTTCCCTGTAGTTATAATTACTTTTACTGTGGCGTGAAATCTACAGAGAGCACGCAGAGACGAGCTGCCGTATTGGCTGTGTTGTTGCCGTGGCTCGGTCCTGCTCCTCGGTCTCAGAGGAGGTTTAAAGAGTGATAGCGGCTCTGCCTCCACACACACACACACACACACACACACACACACACAGACAGACATGCCTGTTCACAGCATGGGATCCGAGGAGGGGGACGACTAAGAGTGTGAAAAAGTTATGTCACACGTCCCCATAAAGTGATGACTCGAGGTGTTGTGTGTGTTTATGCACAGGATGTGTGAGAAGTGGTTGTTTATGGGTAAGAAAGTGTTGCACTGAGAGGGAAATGCTGAAACTTTGTGCTTGTCATTGCAGGTTTTCTGCACGATTGTTCTCTACAGCATGATTCTAGGCTCCAGGTCTGAAAACAGCAGAAGCAGAATTATTTTTAACAAACGTAAGATTTTTTTTTTCAGAAGAAGGCTCACATTGTCCGTATTCATTCATTATGCCAGTTATTCACCCACAACTCACAGTCGACTGTTCGTTCGGCCTTAAGTAAGGACTTATGTTGTCACATTAATGTGTGTCTACAGTACATTTGGAGCTGCAAGACAGCTATATATGTGGTCACAATGGGCTAAGACTTGCATAATGGAGCAAAAATCATAGATCATTAACTTAATTAGCAGATCGTTAGCTTAATTAGCAGTACCGATGCAGACGTGGTACATTCCCGAGTTACTCGTTTCTACGAACACTGTCACTGTAATAACCTGTAATTCATTAATGTACTGTAATAAATGAATCTACCTGAGAACTCAGTGGCTCACTGCATAGCATCTGAATAGCATCCGTGGAATGAGTCTCCAGTTTCAGAGTTCGGTGTTAAGTGTGTTGAGGGTTTCTATCTTTTATCCAATTGAGAGCCTATGAATACGAGTTCTGCACATAATCTTAGCGGCGATATTCTGCGTGTGGTTGCACAATGTTGACTTTCGTGATTGGCTATAATACCTACAGTACAGGCGGCAGCCAATGGGAAAGCGCACGGCCTCACAGGACCAATCAGTCCACCTCAGGTAAGTTAACAGAGTGGAAAAATCCTAATAAAACCAGTTACTTTAACAGGTGCAATAGTAGAAACTGTGTACCAGAACTGAGCAGGAGGTCTATGTAGCTTGTGGGAAAAGTACAGTGGTGTCCTTTATCGTGTGCTCTGTTATCACGTGCCTTCAAAAGCTCACTAAAAAAGCAGAAGGCTAACATTAGTCATGGAAATGCGTACCTTTGAAGTCCTCTGTTGATTAAAGCAGCATCTTCCTGCCTAATGACTATAACACGTAGGGCTGAGAAATGGAAATTTAAGCACATCGCAGCCTTTGATGATATTCCTGGGCCGTAGTGCTCACACAGACAAGTGCTGCGTCCGTCATTAGTCACCGAGCCAAGCAGGCTTTTTATCATCTCGCTGAGAGAGACAGAGAAAAAAATTACCTTTGACAAAAATAAATAAATAAATAAACAAATTACCTTTGGCAAGTGGCTCTCTTTAGCCGTAAATTAACTTTCTGTAAAAGCATCAACTGCTTTTCAAAGCAGCAAACCGCCACCACTTGGGTTCTTATACAGCTTCGATTCTGTTCATCTCAAGAACACCAACGCCGTGTTCCATTAGGCCTGGATCATGGTGGTACGATGAAATGGTGGTACAACACTGCCGTGATGGTGTGAATGCTGAATTATGTGGTTAGGTAAAAAGTTTACAGTACTCAAGGAATAAAATGCTTGTGTTCCGTGTTGTGCCGTTATAAGAAAATCATCAACAATGAGGTGGTGTGATGAGCCAGAGTGACTGTTTCCAATTATTATTTATTACTGATTTACAGTAACAGTAAAATGTCCTGAAGTGTTTTACTGCCAACAATGAACACTTTTTTTTTTTAACTAAAGAATGGCTTAATGGTTAGCATGCCTGCCTTGCACCTCTGAGGTTGGGGGTTCAAATTCCTCCTCCACCAGACATTTCCTCTGGGTACTCCACTGGTTTCTTCCCCCAGTCCAAAGACATGTGCATAGGGGACTATGTTTGCCGGCGCACCGTCGGTTGGACGTTTGTTGACATCCACTTCTCGGTTGGTCCGAGACTCTTCCATTGTTTTTGAGTTTGTTAATATGTTTGGCAACAGTGTCTTGTGTGTGATGTGCTTGCCACGTTTCCTGTTCGAGTCCATCGTGACCTTGCAACAGCTTCCTGATGATTTCAATACGTTTTTCTTTTGTCAAAGGTGTTCTTAAAGCCTATCTGAAAAACATATCCATACTATAAACTAAGTATAAAAAATTTTGGAGGACATTTTTGCTAAAAAGTGTTCATTTCTCCCTATGTATGGAGTCTTTTGGGACACCCTGTAGAAAATTTCAACTGACGTGAAGGGTTTTGCAGGCCAAATGCAGCCTTGATATGTCCTTGAACGTTGAACATAGGACAAGATGTTCTTTGTTATAGAAATTTTCCTATTATAAAGTGCCTTCAATGCTCCAGTTCCTTCAGTCTTACCTTGACTAGTTTTAACCCTAACGTAGTATATTTTAGATATCTTTACCCATACAGTATTTCACACTCGTAATGTCGCGGTGCCGTTTATGTACAGAGACCTTCATTTCCGCTCTCTGTGGTGAAAGAGTCATGAAGCTGAATTGGGTCGTTATCAAAGCCGAGCCTCATGCTGTCTGCCCGACCTGTGTGGCCTTTATGAGAGTTAATGAGCTAGCTATCTGCTGCCCTCACTGCAGAGACCAGACGAACGGAGATGAAGTTATTAGAGGTGAATTAACAGTTTGGTCAACAATTCTTTGATCAGGCTTTTGATCTAAAGCTGAAAATGGGTTAGATGATATTTTTTTTGCTTTTTAAAGAGCATTGCTAATGGAAGATGACCGGCACGTTACAGCTGCAGCAGAGATGAGAGGCACAATTAGCCATTTAGCAGATAATTACGTTTATACCAGATCTATCTATCTTTTACCATCTATCTATCTATCTGTCTGTCTGTCTGTCTGTCTGTATCCATCCATCCATCCACCCATATCTGGCTTTTTTTTCCCCAGAATTCTTCTTAGTCTGTCTGTCTATCCATATCTGGCTTCTAGCTAGCTTCTATGCTTAATGTGGCCATGCTAGCAGATAATGACTTTTTCCCACCAAAGTTCTTCTTAGCAATCCATAGTCTAGTCTGTCTGTCTGTCTGTCTGTCTGTCTGTCTGTCTGTCTGTCTATCTATCAGTTTGCTCTGGTTAAAGGCCATGCTAGCATAATTACTTTTTCAACAGTTCTTCAATTTATTCTCTATTCCACTCTTTCACACACACACACACACACACACACACACACACATGCAAAATCTCTTAGCTGCTCTATTAGTAAATATCTCCTGCTCCCATTAGCACACAAGCCCTGCTGTACCCAGAGAGTACTGAAGCATATTAATAGTTTGTATGCTGACTTTGTTTTTCTTGCTCGCTCTCTCTCTCTCTCTCTCTCTCTCTCTCTCTCTCTCTCTCTCACTGTATATGTTTGTGCATGTGTATGCTCTAGTAATCCCAAAGGGCCACCAGTGTAAAGCCCTGAATGTTTACAACTCATTTACAACAGGCTGAAACACAACCCTGGCCCTGACCAGCATGATGGACATTTCACACACAAAAAAATGGGCTCACTCCATTTAGGCCTTTTCTTCAGCTAATAGCCTGCAGAACCACATAAAAAACACTATATCTCGAGTGGCTTGGGGATAAAGGTCTGCTGAGTTCAAAATGGCTACAACAGAACACATGCTAGCATTAAAGGCTTCAGGGTCAGTAGCAGGTCAAAGTCATAACATATAAGGTTGTTAAAATTCAATTTTACTGGTTTAGACTAGAACTGGCGAGGAGAAGTGCAGTTTAGAGCACTTCCTTTGGATTTAGGTCATATTTACTCTCTCGCCATTCCCATTACAGCTGTAACACAATGACACGATCTGTATCTGTAACTAAATCTATACAGAAATCCATACATAAATATTTGTCTGTATCTGAATTCGGCTGCATGTCCATCAGTCACTGGAACGTCTCTGGGGCTCCGTGGAGGCCAAAGGGGAGAACCTGGTACTGCCAGTGGCCTCTTGGGTTTGGCCTCAGGAGCCAGGACCACTTGCCTATATTCCTTGGTTAGGTCCAAGGTACAGATGAATCGGGCTCTCCCCAGACTCTCCACAAGGTCGTCCACTCGTGGAAGGGGGTAGCTGTCAAAATCGGAGACTTGGTTCAGCTTCCAGAAGTCGTTGCAGAGCCTGATACGGCCGTCGGGCTTCGGCACTACGACGATGGGGCTGGACCAGGGGCTGATGGACTCCTCGATGATGCCATCATGGAGCATCCGGCTGACCTCCTCCTCAATAGCCTGACAGCGAGCCTCCAGGACACAATAGGACCACTGTCTAACCACTACTCCCAATGGGGTCTTAATCTCATGGTGGACCAGATGCGTCAGACTGGGGGAGGATGTGAAGATGTCGGCAAACTGGTCCACCTCGGGGTACTTGGCGGCACAGTCCACGATGACAGGATGTACTCGTGGCCCCGGGCATATTTTGGCAGCGGCCCTACGAGGTCCTTTCAAAGGGGAAGCCGATAATGGGGAGAGGAATGAGGGGGGGCAGGCGCTGGCTTTCATGGCTCTCTGTGAGGAGCACGCTCGTCTGTGCTTATGTGCACGGGCTGCATGTTCGCCGTCACAGAATTCCACAATGCCATGCCATTGTATTTCATTATGATTTCCAATTAAATCCCAAGACAGCACTAACAAGGAAAGCATTGGCAGGCTTTAATGGTCTACATGCTTTAATGAGCCTTCTTCTCGGAAGAATAGCATTCACGCTAATGCTGAATCTGGCTAAGTCAAACAGTCCACTCTGATTTTTTTTTTTTTTTTTTTGGCACCTAACATTAACATACTGAATAAATGGGACTCATCTCTGTGTTATTGCAGTGCTTTTCTCATTAACACTCTCTCCCTGAGCTGGGGAAAACAGGATGTGCCTTTCTCCAGGGCATAGCATAAAACACACAACCCTCCTCAACTCAACCGTTAATTTGTCTTCTTCATATGGTGTTTCAATCAATTTGAAAAGGAACGACAAGTCGCCATATTTTCCCCGGTTCCACACGGTTACCTTCCAGCCGTGATTCAATTTCACGATTCGGTACGTGCATGCCATGCGCCGGGATTCAGGGAAAGGTTCACAAAGAGACACAGGAGGTAGAGAGGTCGAAAAATAAAAATGTACCTGAGTATGACCTGAAATACAGTGGATATAAAAAGTCTACACACTCCTGCTAAAATTCCAGGTTGAAATTTTCATTAAAAATGTGGAAAAAGCTTGATTTAATTTCAACCTGGAATTTTAGCAGGAGTGTGTAGACTTATAATATATATATATATATATATATATATATATATATATTTGCTTTCTATTCTATAACAGGGGTGTGTAGACTTATTAATATCCAACGTATATTTCACTTCACATGATAAAATATATATACGATTCTATACTATAGAGTTCGTGTTATCTTAGTTTTCATGTAAGTTCCTTGCTTCAGCGTATGCCACAGTACTGTCGAATTCTCGATTCTGATTGGTCGAAAGATGCTGACAGCAGCTCTGACAGTCAATCACAGCTTCATATTAACGCTCTCGTTCGAATACGTTATTGCGTCTATAGTGACAACTTACAGAGGGACGCTCCACATAAACATAAGCTTTATTGTTGAAAAAGTTGTCGATGTGAAGTTTTCGTTAAGGAGATGTAAGGAGTCTCCAGTGTCAGTGCTTTTTAACAGAGGAGTTTACACTTTTACGTGAAAAACTGTGGGTTGTTTTTGTCTTATTAACTTTAAAAAAGGATAGTAAGGCAGGTGAAGGAAAGACCGTTTATTGCTTCTATAATGTAAGTGAGAACAGGAACTAATTTGTTTTGTGGATGTTACACAACATTAAATGTATATAGTTAATACTATAAGGTGATAAATAGTATGAGAAACTGGCATAAGAGACCTCATTTCTCAGAACCATACACGAGTTTGAAAACAGTTTTCACTTTTGATTAAATGCACCGTAATCTCTTTTGGTCCAAACGGACTTGGGTTTGGAAAAAACAACAACATCAACAACAACATAAGTATGAAAACGCCCTTTACCTTGAAACCATTCAACTCGAATAATGAGCTAAGAAACATCTTCCAGAGTATAACACAAGCCCAGCTGCGTCGATCTACAACCACCAGGTGTGTCATTGGGACTGCAAATCTACATAGACACCATTAAAGCAAACGCGACAGCAATCTACAAAGCCAAAAACAAAAACAGGGTGCGCAAAATAAAGCTTTATTCCACACTAATCGTTTACAGTGATTCAGTGTTACGTTTACATTGGCCGATGAGTCAGTGCTCTCGTTCATGTACTATTACTGCCTATTAGACAAAAACATGGCACTTAGAGAACACAACAGTGAGTCAGTGAGTCAGCTACGCCGCAGACGTAATCAGATATTTCATACATCATCGAAGAACCACTGTAAATCCTACAAACATTACAGTTTTGTGGCATTACCTATGAACATTACTTCTAATTTGTTAAGCATTTCCTGTACCTTCTTTTCCATCTCTGGAGGTGAATAGAAAGATACAGATGCTTAGCATGTATGTGCGTGTGTATGAGCGACCCAGTTGCAAAAAAGACAGCGTGTGAATTTCCGTGCCGAGCTAAAAATACATATCGTTAATGGTCTATTGTATTAGTCTCGTTCTCCCTGCTGGGTTAGGTATTAAACCACAGCACCCCCCCGCAAAAAAGAAACGAATAAACAAATATATGAATGAATGGAGGGAGGATGGAATTGAGTGCATGAGAATACAAATCAGGCAATAACAATTAGTGCTAGCAGTTTTCTTTTCTATAGCATTAGCATTGCTAATCAAGTTCCTCGTCAGTACTTTTCTTGCTAATGTGCTGATCATAAAAACAGTTTCAGTATTAGTAACAGTTATACCGGAAGAACATAAGCTCTATT
>JANDJT010000050.1:7258854-7286057 GCA_024331685.1 Stegophilus panzeri
AGGACTCCAGTGGCAGCCTGTGAAGCTCTGGTGAACTCCATGCCCAAGAGGGTTAAGGCAGTGCTGGAAAATAATGGTGGCCACACATAATATTGACACTTTGGGCCCAATTTGGACATTTTCACTTAGGGGTGTACTCACTTTTGTGAGATACTGTGTATATATATATATAATGTGTGTGTGTGTGCGTGTGTGTGTACATATATGTGTATATATATATAAAGTAAATGGCTGTTCTGTTTATGAAGTAAAGAAAACACAAAAGTGTTGCACCAAGTAGCTAGCATAGTTTTAACGCGGCTAAACAAAAGGTCTCTCAGGACAAGCACATGTCCAAGTACAAATACAAGAGATGGATCCTTTTGAGTCTACTGTTGCACAGTCTCTTTGGATTTTGGAAATACATTTGACATTCAAACAGACTCATGTCTCGATCATGGATGTAGTACTTCCTGTTCATGTTGGCTCATGTTTCTGTGAAATGGTTTTAATCTACGCTCATTTTACACACTGTTAGTTATCACATAAACAAAATTCTACACCAGACTTGTCTTAAACTCTCGTATGCTTTATAGGACCATCGTTACACACTGACTTACAGCTGATGCAGAGGCTTAAGTGAGACTACTTCATCTTTTTTATGAGTTTAGTGTCCATAAATTGGACTCCAAACCAAATTTATGGTTTGATACAGTGTACATGCCTTGGTACAGTGTTAAAAATAAATAAATAAATAAATAAATTCGAGCTGTCATTGAAGTCGGATACACCAAGTGCGTATAATTGCCATGATGTTTATTAGGACAATTCCATAAATCATAATGGGCTGGGGTCAATACGCAGGTAGACGGTTAAATGAGGCTATTCATACTCATAAACTGGAATAAATAGGTCAAAACTAGAGAACAAACTTTGAAAACCACTGGGAAAATCACAGCTCAGGAGACAAAACAACACACCAAGACAAAACAAACCTACAGAAGATTTAAATAGGAGATGAGATATAGGTGACAACACTGAGGTAACAAACCAATCACTGGATGAATAAAGAGACGCAAAGACAAACATGTTCATTTTTAGGAGTCGTGAGATCACCAAAACATGCAAGGCGACCTGTTCTCAAGGACCAGGATTGAAAAATACTATTCTCAATGACTTCGGTAAGTCAGACTATCTAACCTCTTACAAGGACAAAATGGCTACTTGATGTCAGGTTGCCGATATCAATAAACTCAGGGAGAAATCAACAACCTGGACAGTTTTAAAAAAAAGTTTTTTATGACCAGTCTATATTCACTTTGTTTTCCTACATAACCTATAACACGGTATAATCACAAAACCTTACCAAGAATTCACACTGGACACATCGCCTCAAGAACTCGATCGAGCCACATCAATCAATACACACTGTACACACAACAGCGCACTCTCTCCTGCCAACTCCAGCTCGTTTACTAATGTGCTGGAAATATAAAGTTCAGCATTGGATTTAGCATATATTAACATATATTATAATAATAATAATTCCTTACATTTATACAGCGCCTTTCTAGACACTCAAAGCGCTTTACATAATAAAGGTGTATCTCCTCAACCACCACCAGTGTGTACCATGCACCTGGATGATGCAATGTCAGCCATAGTGCGCCAGAACACCCAACACACACCAGCTATTAGTGGAGAGGAGAGTGATGTAGCCAATTCAGAGATGGAGATTATTAGTGGGCCATGATAGATAAGGGCCAATGGGGGAATTTCACCAGGACTCTTTTACCATAAGCGTCCTGGGATTTGAGTCAGGACCTCCGTTTAACGTCTCATCCGAAAGACAGTGCTGTTTGTATAGTATAGTGTCCCCTCACTATACTGGGACATTAGGCCCCACACAGATCTCAGGCCTAGCACCCCCTGCAGGCCTCACTAATACCACTTCCAGCAGTAACCTTACCCAGGTGCAACCCAGGAGGTCTACCATCCAGGTACTGGCCAGACTCAACCCTGCTTAGCTTTAGTGGGGAAACCATGCAAGAACTGCAGGAAGATATCACCAAACACTACAAGTCCTAGCGAGAGTAGCGATCACCTTTGCGTCCACAGTAGCATCCACAGACGATGTTACTCTGTAATAGTGACACAATATCCATGCATATGTATACAATGGGTGTGTCTCAACCAGCTCCCTAGTTCAGTATGTAGTGAATCAGTATATCGTGTACACGAGTTGGGGCACCGGTAAGGGCCCTCTCTCATTACACATTGGGACCCTGAGAACTGAATTTCCAGCTACATGACTACTACAACGTACTCGCGTTGTAAAACGCCACCAAAGCTTAAAATATTTACGTTTTATAAAGCAAATAAATTTGTCAGCTTAATCACACGTATTCCTGTCATAATGTGTCAAGCAGAATCATATACAAGCTAGTGGATTAAAAAAATGGTCATTATTATTAAACACTTTAAAGTCATTCGACTCAGAAAAACCGTATATAGAGAAGGTCGAATAAAGTTAAAAATCACTAACGTGAGTAATCATTTGAGAGCCACAACAACAATAACAAACTACTTACATTTGTAGACGAAGATGGCCAAGGGTTCGTCCCCCATTTGTTTTTCCGAGCTGAGAGGCTTCGTCATTTCCAGTAAGAGGAACATAGTGAGCATCGATGCTCCCTGGGTTTCGCGGTGCATTGTGGGATTTTTTTAGGGAGCGAACGTTCCGGTGCACTGGAAGGATTCTGCGATTGAGACCGCCATCAAAATGCCCGCCTCTCTGATCAGCGCCCTGACTACTGAACTACGGATATCTCTGTGCGATTCGGCTAAGCTAATTTCAACCACAGTAAACACTTCACACATCCAAATTGGACATTTCCTTCCTGCCTGAAGGTCATTCTGCGCTGCAGGAAAAAGCCCGTCTCCTTTACACACTTAAGCATGCGCTAAAAGTGTAGAATGTGACAGCAGCTTGCGTGGCCGAGCCAACATCTCCATGTGTTATAAATGACTTGTCACGCGATGTTACACGGTGACCGGTAGATACTGTCATGAGTCCACCGTGTGAATTTTAATCAGAAATACACACACTAAGACTGACAGTGTGGAGCTAATTTATGGCAAGGCTGCATTTACTGTGGGCCACATGCTAAATCCAGGCTGCTACGCGGTTGCACTTTAGCTAAACTAAACAGGAGTATCAGGATCCACCCGTCTATATGGACCAGTCGATAGAAGGATAAAATCTGATGATATCTATCAATAGCTAGAACAGGAAACACACTTAAAGACTGACAGGAAGCTGAATTTGTTGTTTCTAATTTTTCAAGTATATAGTTTCCTCCGAATACCGAACAAGCTGAGCAGAAAGCCAAAAAAAAAACCTAACCTTACGCTTCATCTGTCCTTTATAGTAATTTGTACTTTGGTTGGACAGTGAGTACTGACTATTTATACTCATAAACTGGAATAAATGGGTCAAAACCAGAAAATAAACAGAACTTCAACCTGCATTACTTAGTTACTGAAGAATCCATCAAGACTTTTTTTTTTTTTACCATTGGATTGACATTAGCAATAATGTTCTCCATTATTATTATGTATCAGTGCTAATAATGCTATTTAATTAAGCTAAGGTTGTAACTCTAGAAGATTCTTATGGTTCAATGTCCTGTCAGTGATGCTAAGCAGTGGTCTTGCCTGCAGTGAACGGACATATACAGTATACACATCTCATGAGCACTTGTACTAGAGGGAAACTGTAGGCATACACGTCTCTTATTGTTTGCGGGGACGCTCAAGATGAAAAGGTTTCACGGTTACAAAATGGAGAACGCCGTGGCACCGAGATGCCATAAACTCTTTTGTAAGTAAATTTAGCTAGCTAAAAGTATCCATTACGCGCATCTCTTCAATTAGAACCTGACCTAGCTCTTCTAGCTAGTTTGTTGATGTAGGTTTACGTAGGTTTGTTAAAGCGATATAAATTACGCACGTTAGCTAACTAGCAAGCTATGCCTGTTACATTCTTAGTTAGCTAACTAGCTAAGATGACTGCAAAGACAGTTATATCTTCCAGAAAGGAATTACAGTTGTAAAATTAAAATATGTGGATGGATTTACTCACTCAAAATCCATACAAAAATCATGTTTTGGATGAAGTTTTTTTTTTTTTAAGTACTTTGAATGTGTCTTTTTTTTGCCAAGTGTCTCTTTTTGACATGTAGGCCTGTTTTAGTTTATGAACGCACGTACCGCACTTCCATTATCGCATGTTGTTGCCGTATGGCAACAATTACATTTTATTATTTAACAGAACACTCAAAATACATAAACTTGTCTAAATGTGAAAAAAAATAATAATAATTCACGTTATCAGATTTCTAACTGAGCTCATGAACCAAAACCCATTTCTCCCCAGGAGAATCATCGAAATATCTCAAAGCCTCTTAAATTCTTATCGAGGTAGGTTGAACAATCCGAAGCTGTCTCTGCGCCCGCTAACTTAAGCCTTGACGTCGTAACGAGGTTTTTAGATCAGTCTGTAGAGAAAGCCTTGCTGCTTGGTTCTTTTTGTCTGGAGATGTCAATCTCTCAATATTCATCCACACAAAGGGATGTGTAGGGGGGGACCACCGGCTTTCGTCTGTGCAGTTTATTCTTTTCTCTCTCTTTTTATTTATTTATTTGTTGTCTCTGGCAAAATGTTTTCTCAAGCTGTCCCTCTGCTCATCCCCTCATTTGGAGGTCAACAAAATATTAAACATTCACGTCATGAAAAGTGCGGAGAGACTGAACAAACTTCCGCCATCTGTCCGCCGGTGTCGAGGCGCTGACGTCCAGAACGTCCAGGACGCACAGCTCTTTTATGCAGATAAGTTTGCTGGTTGATGGCACGGGTCTTGGTTTGGAAATATAATCGTACTGAATATTTATAGAGTTCACCTTGGGAAGTTAACAGTGCGAGTTTGAGTTTGAAAAGTCTGTCGTTAGGGCAAAATATGAACTTTTACTTCATTGTCAAAAATACGGTGTCCTTTAGGATGATCTTTTTTACTGTATTGCACTTAAACAGTGTTTACATTAGGTGTCAATTCATCACTGGTTCAATATGTATGTAAGATCAGATCGCTGTATTTGTTTGTGATGATTTTAAACCCTGTTTCGTTCTCTCTCTCTTTCTCTCTCTTTCTCTCTCTCTCTTTCTCCCTCACACACACACTAGACTGCCAGCAGGCATTAAAAGGAGATGGATTTTCACTGACAGAGTTTTTTTTTTTCTCCCTCCTGGGCAAAACCACAGAAGACGAGTCCGCACATCTCCAAGCGTGTTTTCGGGTGGTACAATAGCTCCAGGGTGAAGGGTTAAAATTAGCCCTGAGTGCCAGAAGTGGTTCTAGGTTCTAGTAACAAACAGGCACCAGAAGTGTAAAACAATCGTTCATTATCTATATGTCTATATCTATAGAGCGGGGTCAGGCTACAGGCGGGTGGACAGAGTGAAATCCATGATCAGCATCCAAAAAAAAAAGGTACAAAAACCCAGAAAGACGTCAAAACGATAGAACGTAAAGGAACGAGGAAAAGCAGAGAACATCTACGTCGGAGAATGCGATAACAAGACTACTCCTCGGTACTTTGTATATTAATTATGATAAATATGATTCGAAATGCTGTAGATCCAATATCAAAACAGATTCTCGAAGCGATACTTATTTAGTGCTTAATTAGTGTGCACTTAATTATAAATAGTGTCCTACAGGACCTTTATCCCGGATTCGTCCTCGACTGCTCAAATGTCTTGCTTCTGTCTTACTGTGACTACAAGACAACACACAAATGAGGAGAACTCCCAATCTGAACAGCGTGCGATGAACGAAATATGGATTGGAACATTTCCCATGTAAAAGATGTCAGAGTTAGTTTCGCAGATGTTTCCGTCTGATCTCGACAGCCTCTGTGACAGGGTGGGAATCACGCGTAATGGTGTAATAATGGTTTCCTTCTGGAAAGCGTCGTTTACGCGCGTTCACATGGTGAAGATTTAATGCGACGTTGCGAATGGTTTTTAGATTAACGCTCCGGCTCACTTTTTTTTTTTTTTGTTCCTGCACAAATCTAATCTCTCAGTGAGATACAAGCAGCGTTTCAAGCTTCGACGCGTGCGCTACGGCGCAGGGCGAGGAGGTTATAGGAGAAAGCGACATGCCTGTGAGAAAAATAAAGGGAGAAAAGATTAGGGAAGGGAACGAGAGGGTTTTAGGTACACAGCTGCTCTCACGTGATCCGTTCCACACTTTTGCTCAGAGACTCGGCAGATCCTCGGAGGACAGGAAGTCTTTTTTCTGTTTACATAGTATGTACCGTGTACTTTACGAGCCGTGCTGTTGTGTTTTAGCAGAAAGACATGAGCTAAACAAAGAGGCAATCTGTTCGACTCTGATCTGGTGTCATTAAACAGCTCCACCGATCAATTCACCTCAGCCAGGAAGTCCACATCTGACTCAGAGAGCGAATGAGTGTGACACGGTGTCTCAGAAAAACACAGACTAATGTTGACTACTAATATAACGCTTGTTTGATTTTGCTGCTAGTTCGCTAACAATGGTACTCCAAGCACAGCCACAAACTGCAATGTAAGCTAGCTTATTTAACTTTTTCACGCAGGACACTGGTGTTCCGAACGATTTATCTGACATTTTCAATCAGTATAAACAAACGAATTTCTTTATCATCGCAAGTCTGTTATAAAATTAGTCAGGACACTACTGGGTCTCTGTGTGTAGAGTATCTAGTATCTGTTGAGCAGGGCATTAGGGAAAAGGGGAGGGGTGTGAGCCCCTTGCTGAGCAAATAATTCACACCTCTCCACAGAGATGAAATGGACAGCACAACCAAAGCGTTTTTGATAGTAAAACACCGTATACAACTGCCACAATAAAATTATATTTAAACCTAGTAGGCTAGGTGCAAAAAAAGAAATACTTATGTAAAATGGCAAATTCTTAAAGCTCCGAGTGTCTACTTTCACATGATCCATTAAGCACTACTGTGGAGTGACATCACAAATAAATTCAGTAGTGCTGAACACGGTCACCCCCAAAAACAATCGGAAATAACTTTTTTTTTGTCAAAACAACAAGGATCATGAACTAGGAAATGAGGAAAGTAAGGTCTTGTAACGCACAAATGCAACTGCGACTACAGAGTATACAAAGACAAACGAAACACAGAAAAGAATAGGGAAACAAACCAATGACAGGACAAGGGTGGAGACAGGAGTAGAACAGAAACCAAAACAAACACAAACACTATAGGAACTACAACGCAAATGGGGACAGTGACAGTTCACCCAGTTGTTTTTTTTAATGAACTAGTGGATCAACGGAAAAGCATTCACCTGATTGTCCAGAGACCATACGTTCAAATTCTGACGATGCAACAGAAAATCATACTTAAGAATTCAAATGTAACATACAAGTCAGTTACAAAAGGCGCAAACCTTTAGTAACCAATGTAGCTAACCACAAAGCTGATTTCAGCTAATTCAAACAAAAACGAATCGCAGCTTAACACAGAACAGATGAACACAGTAGGGCAACAAACCAATGACAGGTTGAGATAAAAACGAATCACAGTATGATGATGAGTTTTTATTAATCACATATACATTACAGCACAGTGAAATTCTTTTTCCCGCATACCCCAGCATGTTAGGAAGTTGGGGTCAGAGTGTAGGGTCGGCCATGATACAGTGCCCCTGGAGCAGAGAGGGTTAAGGGCCTTTCTCAAGGTGTCAGGGGCAGCTTGCCCGCGCTGTGGCTTGAACTCCCGGCCTTCCGATCAGTAACCCAGAGCCTTAACCATCAAGGTATAGGTATATGACAACACAGTAGGGCAACAAACCAATGAAAAGGACTCAAACAGAAGCCAAAATAAACACAACCACACTTTGGAACTGTGTATTTAAAAATTACTTAACTATGAACTAGTTGAGCAACAGAAAAGCGTTCACCTGATTGTGAAGATAAGTTCAAATTTAAACAATGCCACAGAAATTCATAGCCAAGAGTTCAAATGTAACATATAAGCAAAATTCGTCATGCGTATACTTTGTGGAAGCGATGTAGCTAACCACAACTGAACAGTCTTTATGATGTTAAAACTGATTGCCACGGTCAGATAAACGTACAAGGAATGCTACAACCATTTAGCCCCAAGTCCGTCCCTAATCTCCAAACTGTTCCCAAACTGTGATTTCTTGAATTCGCAGCATTGACAACAAGAATCTCATTTTCCTAGCCAACAGTTGAAAGCTAAACCCTGTGAATCCTGTTGCTAATGGAAACCACTGACCGCTGGATTTTCTCTGATTTCACACTTCAGTCACAGCTGTGCATCTGTTGGGTAATGCGACGCTCAGATACGACACAACATCCCTCCCAAGCACACAAAAAAAGCAATCTCACTCAGGCGCACAATGAAACTTTAAAACCAATCACGCCGGCCGTCGCTCAGCTTCAGGGGACGGCCGATCTTGTTAACCTCGACGGAAGAGCCGACAGGAGCTCGGTGGCCTTGTTTCCAAAGCAAGCCGCAGTAATGGCGTGTCCCTCTGGCGCATTAAACACATCTCAGCTTGTGGCCCATCCATTTCTTGCTCATTCTTCTCTCCCGGAAAGATAAACACAGGAGAGGAGAGTCAGTAGAGGCCTGAATCACAGAGCAGGCGAGGGAGAGGAAATATCAAGGGGATAATTTATCAAAGAAAAGCAGACAGAAGTGTGGGGGAGTCATACAGGATGCTAAAATACACTCAAATCTAACTGCAAACTTGGAAAACAATCTTTATTTAGACGTCATAGAGAAAACATCTGCGTAAGCCGAGTCTGAATACAACAAACTTTCCCTGCGTAAATACTGACGCAACTTAACATCACTTAAATGGCCACTTTTCCCTATGTCCATCGTAATCAAAATGATTTGCAAAAAGGATCGCATCATTACTATTTGGTAAAAATAATTATTAATGCCATCTCTTGCCCTAATCGTTGTATCGTTTGATGCAATTCGGTTCATACGAATTCATGAAGTCTTAAAACGTGGCGATGAACGCTAACACGCTAAAATGTGGATCGCTGTGGCGAGGTCATGCCCTTTTGTAGGAACCGTACAGTTGAACCGTAATGATGTAACGTTATTGCAATGGTTTTATTGAAGGATGCTGTTAGCAATGATTACAGCTTCATGAAATAAAACGAGAGATTTTGTAACATTTCATCCACTGAAAAATGGATTAATAATACAAGACTTTTGAAATTCAAACTCAATTCAATTAAATTTTATTTGTATAGCGCTTTTAACAATAGACATTGTCTCAAAGCAGCTTTACAGAAACATATAAATGCAGGATACAGATTTTAAGTGTGTGAATTTATCCCTATTGAGCGAGCCGGTGGTGACGGTGGCGAGAAAAAACTCCCTAAGATGATATGAGGAAGAAACCTTGAGAGGAACCAGACTCAGAAGGGAACCCGTCCTCATCTGGGTCACAACGGATAGTGTGAAAGTAAAAGAAAGTTCATTATGGTTTTTATATGAAGTCTGTTTGTTGAACTAGTCCACTGTTCACTAAAGGAGAGCTGAGTGCAGAACTGCATGTGGTAATTGCAGTCCTAAGGCCATCGCAGCAACCACAGCGAGAATGTTCATGTGGAATTGAGGTCCAAAACCATTTCCATGGTACCTCAAGTGGTACCATCCTCAGCAATCTCCAAAGAATTTTAATTATGATAGAAATGACGAACTGTTCACTAGCGCCACATTCAGAGGCGACAAATAATTTGAATTCTGATGGAAATTACGAGTAGTATCTGATCAGAAACATTGGCTCGTATTCAGAGATGATGACTAAACTTCAAAGGTTACGTCAATGCTTACGCGGGGTTCCTTGTATTCAGACTCGGGTTACGCAGATGGCTTTTCCTAGCGGTTCATTCAAATGATTACAATCAGATATGTTTAGTTCACGCTTCTGAGGTTGTTCTTTCAGTTTCAATTTCCCCAGCAGCGGGCTCACACCCCTCCTTTCCCCTTTCCCATCCCCCTGCTCCCCAGCACCCCTCCCTTCCCCTTTCCCATCCCCTTGCTCACCAGCAGCTAAACACAGAGTCACGATACTTTACACACAGAAACCCAACAGCATCCTGACTCATCTTATAACAGACTTGCTGTGATTAAATAATTCATTCGTTTATACTAATTGAAAAGGTGTGATAAGTCGGAATGGAACTCCGGTGTACTGTGAGAAAGGGTTCAGTCAGGCACTTTCCTTTACACTGGAAAACAAACCCACTGAAAGAGAGTTTTATGATGTGGTATAAAATCAGGAAACTTCAAATTTCAACGTCTTGTCCTTAGCATGTTATTCTGGATTATGATCATAAATATGGCTTTAATAAATGTAATAAACGATCTATTTCTGAACATTTCTACATCACTATGACGATGATTATTAGAAAATTAGAAGAGCTCAAATCCAGCGACTGTGCGTTTACGTCATCTTTACGTCACCTGACTCTATTAAGACTATTTATTTGTTTGTTTATTTGTCTCACTCACTACAATTCATATTTTCTACTCTACGCTAATCAAAAGGGTTAAACTGTATTAGAAATACCGATTTTCTTCTGCTCTTAACATTAACTGCCGTGTTTTTCAGTAGCTGGCATGTAAAAAAAGTGAAGCACAATGACTTCTTCTCCGATCTACTCCTTATCCTCCCCCGTCTTCAGGAGAGAAAGGAACTGAATGAACACGGCGCTGACAGTCAACAATAAAATCCCTCAAGTACAAAGGACCAATTTTCCCCTATTGTCTCGTACCGGGGGAAAGATACAAATGACATTTTAATTAGAATAACGTGAAAGTTGCTCTGTAAGTGATTTGGGACGGATTAAGTGCCATTAGCAATGCAAACATTGCGAGATTCCTATCCCGCGTGGTGGAAAAGATCACGGGTGCT
Organism: Stegophilus panzeri; assembly: GCA_024331685.1. NCBI lineage: Eukaryota > Metazoa > Chordata > Actinopteri > Siluriformes > Trichomycteridae > Stegophilus > Stegophilus panzeri. The sequence goes on from JANDJT010000050.1 coordinate 7,269,875, forward strand.
TTTAAAGATATTCGCTTGCTCGCCACGTGAGGAATATTATCTACACGAACTAGTGGAGGAAATTCAATTTGTGCTTGCTTTTGTTTAAGCTTATTAAAAAGCATTACAGCGCTCGGATTATCTATTTAATTGTTCCGTTGATAATGTGTCGTGCATTGAATTCTGGGTAATTAAACAACCGAGTACAAAACACTGTATAAATTAACGCTTTCTTTTTTGTTTTTATAGTCTACCATCGTCAACAAGTAAGGAATAAAACACGACGGGAAATTCCTCTACGTAGCGGAGTTAACGTTACCATTATTTCTCTATAAGATCGCATCCTGGGGTGTTTTATTCCTCTTACAACACCACAACTATTACAAGTTTTACTTATTACGACGCTTTTTATCCATTTCTAGTTTAAAGTTTTGGAACGTCGGCGGTTCAAAGAAGTTTTGAAGAGTTACGCAGCGCTCACACTGGAGACTACTTCCAGAAATACGACATAAACTTCACACGACAATTGATGCATTTTTGTGAACGAGCTGTTACTATAGAAATGAATAATATAAACCTACGACTTGCAGCTGCTGTTAAGAGTAAACTCAATCGACACCTTCTGACCAATCAGAATCTAGCGTTATTTATTAGGATTCGGAGGGACCCGGGCAGTGAATATGAGCTCTTTTTCAGTCCTGTTTCAGGCGACGCCTCTGCGGTAGCCGTGATTTCGGCGTTCAGTTCACACGGAGCCTGCGATGGGTGGAGGAAGGAGCAACGGTGTGCTGCATTCGTGCTGCGACGTGACTCATTGCACCAGCCAACGATTAACCGTTTGGAGGAAGCACAAACTTCATCACAGACTGCACAGTGAGATCAGCGACATATCACATAACGCTTTCATTCACACACAACAACACACACACACACACACACACACACACACCGTAAAGTTGTTATTTAAAAGCAGCTCGGCTTGCGGATTTAAATAATCATCAGTGTTGGTGTCGGAGGTTACAGGTTTCCAGTTTCCAGTGCTTTGTTTACACGCTGTAGACTAATTAAATGTAATAAATATAATGGGTAATTACTAACGGTTAATTACTATGTAATTACAGCCATTATTATCCCTATAGATTATTTGAAGATTTTGTGTATAGTTTTATTAATGCTGTTACTTTTTGTTTTTATAATATTATGATAATAATATGATTCTTTTGGTCTGCTTTGTTTATTTATTTATTTATTTAATCTTTTATGTAAAGCACTGTGTTATATCAATAAAAATGATGATGTTTATTATTATTATTATTATTATTATTATTATTATTATTATATAGGAATTTATTACAGAACCGTAATCTGAGAAGGACTTAAATGCAGTCAGAAAAAAAAATGCCATAAGTAACGAGTATAACAATGTAAAAAGTTAATTACTATGGAATTACAGTATCGGTACATGTAATTATGGTAATTATTACTATGTAATTACGGTACTTAATTACAGCCCTATAATCTGAGGACTTAGGGTTAGGGTTAGGGTTACAAAACATCCACCCTTCAGAATAACAGACCCTTGTCTCTGTTGTGGTCGGGGAAGTGCGTCTGCTCCCTGAAGGCCAACGCAGAGAGCATGATGAGGAGGAGCTAGTTTCCGCAGGCCAGTCGGACCCTCAACCAGGACAACGCCAAGGCCTAGAGCTTGGTTTGTTTGCACAACAGCCACAGCATCTACATTCCTGTTAATGCGCCCATATTATCCCATATTTATAAATATTTATTATACATGCTGGCAATTTCACTACAGCTACCTCAGCCTGATGTTGCACAGCATTGTAGCACACAAAAAACTGCACACATCTGCACTTTATTCCAAACACAGTCATGCTGTTAATACACTACCCTACCACAGTCATACTGTTACTACCCTAAGCTTACATAACCCTAACCCATAACCCTCTCAAATTTGAAATTTAGTTGCCAACCCAAACAATAAACTCAACTTTAATTCTAACTTTAACCAATAAAACTTTTTTTTTTAATCTCGAAATTTAGGAGTTCACCCGAACAATAAACCTAACCTTAATCATATGTCTAACCAATAAAAACTTTTTTAATCTGGAAATTTAGGGGCAAACCCAATAAACATAACTAACCTTAACCATCAGACACAAATAATAGTTCTCAAAACAGATCCTCTAAACCCCAAACTTAATAATTAACCTAACTCAAAAAAAATTTTTATATTTTTTTTCTCCCTCTCCATATACAACTTGATATATTTTCTTCTATAGTGTATATCTACATATAGTAAATATAGCATATAAATAAGCAAATAAATAGTTTAAAAAGTATATGCAACATGAAGGACGAGGTTGAAATTCTGTGCCTGTGCCACCTCCCGCACCAATGAGTGTCGGGCTGAGTCATCCCCTAACCTAACAGTACATATCCCTAACCCTAACCCTACCAAACCCTAACCCTACCAAACCCTACCTAACCCTACCTAACCCGAACCCTACCTAACCCTACCAAACCCTAACCCAAACCCTACCTAACCCTATCCCTAACCCTACCTAACCGTACCAAACCATAACCCTACCAAACCCTACCTAACCCTAACCCTAACTAACCCTACAATACATATCCCTAACCCTAACCCTACCAAACCCTAACCCTACCAAACCCTACCTAACCCAAACTCTACCTAACCGTAACCCTACCAAACCCTACATAAACCGAACCCTACCTAACCCTACCCCCATCTTAACCCTATCCCTAACTAACCCTACCTAACCCTACTTAACCCTACCTAACTAACCCTACCAAACCCTATCCCTACTTAACCCTACCGAACCCTAACTCTATCCCTAACTAACCCTACCAAACCCTAACCCTACCAAACCCTACCTAACCCAAACTCTACCTAACCCTAACCCTACCAAACCCTACCTAACCCGAACCCTACCTAACCCTACCTAACCCTAACCCTATCCCTAACTAACCCTACCTAACCCTACTTAACCCGAACCCTACCTAACCCCAACCCTACCAAACCCTACCTAACCCTACTTAACCCGAACCCTACCTAACCCTACCTAACTCTAACCCAGTTACTACCCATCTTTTACATCCCTATATTATATTTGTAATTTTTTCCATTTCTACCTGTATACAACTAAATTCTGTTTTATGTAAAATTCTGTTTTGACACGGCCAGTCGGAAAAAGCATTCCACTGCACGTCGTACTGTCTATGGTTGTGTATGTGACCAATGAAATTTTTATTTGATTACCAATTACAAACAGCTAACTGGTCATTAATAAGGTCATTACAGACTTTATTACGGCAAGGAATTTCTCAAAAGCAGTCTGGAAACAAATTGCAATAATTAACCATTATAAATAATTCCTTACTGTATTTGCAGCAGTTATTACCACATAAGTGATTCAACTCACAATCTGAAGGAATTAAACGTTGCCATAACTGTCAATTATAAACAGTTCATTACCACATAAGTCATGTAACGGTACGTAAAGTATCGCATAATTACAGTAATTCATTACAACCTCATAATATGAGAAGGGCTTAAATACAAATGTCATAATGAGCAATCACAACATGATTAACTAGCATGTAATTACAGGAATTGGTACCTTCTGATCGGTAAGAAATATGGCGGACCATAATGCACCTCTGCCCCCGCTTAAACGCAGACGGCAAACAAAAACGGTCAAAATCGTAATTCAGGTAATTATTACAGTGTAATTACAGTCGTTAAATACAGAACGCCGCTGAGGAATAAATTCTGCTACATACGTGAAAGGACACATCATAGCGGTGTCCCGACAGAGATGTCATGCGACACACACACAAACACACACAAACACACACTGTACACAAAAATGTGCTGATCTCGCAGCGAGTGATGCAGTGAAAATATCCGTGATGAACGCCGAGATTAAAAGAGCTCCTTTAGCATCTTGTGAATTATGCATGAGACCGGGTGGTTGATCTTTTCACACACACACACACACACACACACACACACACACACACACAAGTTTACTGCATTGTGTTTGGGAGACAGCTGGGTTTGATGTGCAAAGCCGCTCAGCAGTAATTAACAGCTCACACACCTGTCACATGCTGCAATTCCAGAACACAAGCAGCAACCGAACAACATGTAACACATGCGAGAGTTGCGTGATTGTAGCAAAGCTGCGTTAACCTACATATTACATCTGTGTGCGGACATGTTAGTGCTTTTTTTTACACTGCAAACAAACTACCTGAACCGGCAAAAATGCAATCGCAGGAAATCGTTTCGCGCGGTCGTTCGCACTGATGTTCGTTGGTAAACGAGACCTTTTAGCCGTACTCGTGTTCGACGCACGTGAAGCGAAAACAGCTTCTGCTGAACGTGCGTCGTGATGACGTCACATGACACGTCTCGGCCCAAACTTGCGGAAAATCTGCGGTAATTTCGAAAAATTGCAAGCGCCACTTGCCTCAACCTGGTGTTGTGTTGTCTGGATTTAAAGGCGAATCGGAAGTTTATTCTGGACTATAACTGTCAACTTTATATGAAACGAGAGCACAAAGTCAAAAATACGACCTCGTAAAAAAGAAATAAATTAAATATAAACCTCGGCATGAACTCTGGCTGTGACGTATCCTCGAAATAAGGGTCGCAGGGGAAAGGTGAGGGAAAACAAATAAGCGAAGAGAACAAAGGAAGACTACGATCTAATGCCCCCTCGGTAGTAATCTGGACCATGATGCAACAGGGCAGATCGGCTTCATTGTGAGGAAAGCTCAGAAAACGCTGCAATAAAAGGCTGTGCAGTAATCCCAGGCTAACCATGACATATTCCCCTCTTTACTGAAATGCTCCCGCACTACATCCGCTACAAGATTTAAAAGCAACTTCTCTAGCCTTGAGCAGCGAGCGAGTCTTAAAAAAATAGTAGCTCAGCAGGCTCTCGGCTTCTGTCAGCACTCTGACACTTAGCCCTAATAGATTAGAAGAACCCAGGACCTCAAACTGCTTCCGTTTATTGTCTTTTGTATCTTTTAATTGTCGCAGGACGCATGTCAGTACAGGAAGCTGTTCTATGAAATTCCCAAATGCAGACACCGATATGACTCTGCAGTGATTGTCAATTAGAGAGAGACAGCGAGAGAGAGAGAGAGAGAGAGAGAGAGAGAGAGAGAGAGAGAGAAAGTAGTAATTTCCTCTCTGACAGATAACGATGATCATTACACTCTGAAGCTGACAGGAAATGCAGAGCTGCGATGCTGACAGCTAACATTTGGCAAATTCGTTTTCTGGAAAAAAAAAAAGAAAATAAAAGATTATGCATAGCTTATCTAAAGGGTCACACTGGCCTCCAGTTCGCTTCCTGGTTTATTTCCTGAATTCTCAAATGTCCTATTCTGCTTGTTCATCCCTCTCGAAAGCAATAGTTCAACAATTTTTGTCTTTGTTGCTTGGGATACAGTTTTAGTTTTGTCTTCATTAAACTCTCTCCAAAACCAAAAGAAAAACAAGTGCAAAAATTCTTGTTTTCTATTTTCCTCAGTGGGGATGTGCCTTTTTTGTCTGGTTAACCTTTTCCAAAACCAAAAGAATAACGATTGCATCTTATGATTGCGGAAGAACTTGTGTCCAGGTTTGAATCTTGGACATGTTTAATTGAAGTTTGAGGAGCGCTTGCTAGTTCTTGTTTTACTTCCTGCTTTATTCCTGGATTTCCAAACTTCCTGCTTCCACTTTTCGTCAGTTCCTCCATTTCATTGGTGAGTCTCATATTTGGCTCGTTAATCTCTTCCAAAACCAACAGAAGAACAAACTCTTACGACTGTGGAACTTTTCTTCTCACCTTATTTCCAAAGATTCATATTTTCCTCAGTTCTTAATTTTTTTATTTTATTTATTTATTTATTTATTTACAATATCACCGTCGTCACTTGTATCTTGGGATTAGTCTATTTTTTTTTTCTTTTATTAACCTCGTCCAAAACCAAGAGAACAATGACGTCTTCTGATTAAAATATACGTGAGGATTGGTACAGGTTTAACATGGTTGAGGTTGAGGATTGCTAGTAATCTTTCAGTGCCGTAATTATTTCTTGTTTTCTTCCTGCTTTATTTCCTGTTTTTCCCAAAGGACCTTCCTTATTCCCCAGTTCCTCGTTTCTATCCAAGAATTTGTGCAGATTTGAAGCTTAAACATGGTTAAGGTTAGGTTATGGATCACTCTTCATTTCTTCAATCACAGTTACTACTTATTTTCTTTGTGGCTTATTTCCTGGATTCACAAACTTCCTACTTCCTGTTTCGTAATTTGTCATTTCTGTCTCATTAACGTCTTCCAACATCCGACTCGATAACGAGACCTTACAGTTCAACACTGTAGAAGAATTTGTGCAGGATTCAAACATAAACATAATTAAGAATAACTCTTATTTGTTAGCGACAAAAAAAAGGAAGTTTTTGCGAAGATCATCCACACACACACACACACACACACAAACACACAAATCTGCTAACTTTCACAAACACATTTAATTGCTGTATTGCGCGCATACAGAGAGGCTTGTTGTCATGTTACAGTAACACCCCGTCCTCATTACGGTCCTGCTGAATCATTCAGCCTGCGGCCGGCTCACAGAGGACAGCCACTTGCTGGACATGTCCTTGCTATCGGTTACATAACCGTGTCCAGTCACTGAAGTAAACACTCCGGCTTTAAAAACGCTAAAAGACCCGGCAGGAGCGCGAGGCTCTCCGGTGCGTCTTGTTCCAGCACGATAATAACATTCTAATCAGCGTTTCAAACTGAAAATCACTTATGATATTCTGCTCAGATGTAATCCGCAAAGCACATTACAATTAATTAGGGGATCTAACTGCCGGATAATTGTGGACCACAGATCTCGGAAGAAAGGTGCTAAATTAATGCTAACGTATTGAAGTACCAGCGCATGTGATGGTCATTCGGTATTCGTGTCCGAGATCGTGATTAGACGTACTCGAGTTAGAGCGGAGAGCTGAGAATGAAACCTCTGAGGGATTTTGTGCATACAGTCAGGCTTAAGGGGGAAAGTCAGTACACAGGATCAGAGCAAAGACGACCATGACGCCTCACATGGTCGAGAGACGGGCTGTGCAGAAATCAGCTCAATAATTTATAACAGCGGTGAGGTTTTATATTACAGTGTCTTTAAAAACCAGCGTACGTATATGTACTTAGACTATCCAGACAAATGGTGAGTTATAAGGTGTTAAATTTAAATAAATAAATAAATAATACACACTAATTTCAACATGTAGATTAAGTGTGTAACACAATGACACTATCTGTTTAATGCTGAATATGTTTAATCTATATTCAGATTTAAACAGGAAGTGAGTGTGGTCTAAACCAGAATTTATTTCTTTATTTTCTTGTACGCCACTGTTCTCCTGGAAACAAATTAAACCCAGATGAGTAACGTTTCATTCACAAACTATAACAACAAATTTTGCAAAATCCGTTCAACTCCTGAACGTGTACAGTTCCTCAACCTCAGCTACATCACACGAGTTTTTAACCGGTCACAACCAGATGCTCTGTGGAACTTTCTGGAAAACTTTCCATCAAATGGGACAGAGTATGGTAGGGAACTATCTTTCAAAACAACAATGTCTTTCACAAATGAAAAAACAAAACAAAACAACTGTAGTTTATAGTCGACAAAAATAGCTACCTTATAACATGATATCAGATTTACTTGGACACACTATCAGAACCTGCGAAAGGTACGAAGCTGGGACGCAGTGCTGCTGCGAGTCAAAATGGCGGCCATCTCATTATGATGGCTGAACGATTGTACAAGAAGATTTTTATTTAATAATGACAAACGAAGAAGCAGCTACGCTATAAATAAAAGTTCATTTCATTTGTGAATTTTGGCAAGTTTGTATAGAAATATAGTACAAATATGGGTTTATTTTGATGATCAGTTATTGTTTAGGTTGGGAACAAAAATTGAGTAATTAAAAAATTAAGAGTGCTCCTCCTATTAGTATCTGTATATATATATCGAGAGAGAGAGAGAGAGAGGCACCACAAGTTATTGTAATTTGTCGTCATTTTAGTATTTTCATATATTAAAACCTGTAAAAAAAAATTTAAAAAAAAGATATGATTTTCATTAATTCAGTACATTATTACTTCAACAATGCAGTCGTATCTAAAATAACACACTGAGGAATCCCTTATTAACACACACTGGCGTTCAGTATTTAGCAAAGCTACAGGTTTTTTAGCACTGTTTGCTAAAATATTGCATCAGCAGGCATTTTTAATCCAGTTTTATAATCAATTCATAACTCATCAGTATGTGGTTTTAAAACAGACTTTAGTTTGTTGGACTAATGCATGTGTGTTTGGGATTTGCATTCTGTAACACATTAATAGGTCAAAACAATTACCAACCAGTAAATGGCACTCAAATCTATCTCTACATAATAAAATACAATAAAAATAGCAACGATAATATTTTTTTTTTTTTTTAAACACCTAATGATGCTGAAAATGTGGACATCAACGCCTCGCTCACACTGTTTTATTGAGTACATTTCTCTCTAAATGGCTCGAACGAACAAATAAAGTGACAAACTGCTTTCTCCCTTTAAGCAATCAACAATTAATGGTACAAATTCCATGCCATGAAGCTGCTTTCAGAAATGATTAGCACTGCAAGTATTTGGTCCAGTACATCATGGTGTTCCATCTTAATATACAAAATCTTAGGGATTGGGTTGCCAGGGTTATGACTAAATTTGTACACTAAATTGGGATAGTTTTGCGCATGACAGTGAACTTGTTTCTGACACAAAGGAGAAAAATTCACATCCTGATGTTCTTGATCTAGTTTCTGGTCTTTTGTTGTAGTTTTTAAGATGGAAATAAAGGTGAAAATTTTGCAATTTTGTCATTATTATTTTACTATGTTCAATAATGTTGATTTTAAAAAAGAAAAAAAAGAATCAATTGAATATAGAAATCTAAAGCACACAATCAATCAACGCTTATTTTTGCTGTATCCAAAATGTATAAGTTATGATTTCGTATCGAATTTGAATTTCGTGTATCGTTACACCCTTATAACCATCACCTCCTCCCTAAACTGCACCCTTGGGTGAATTGCTACAAATTTGCGATCGTGAGAGCATGTCGTCTCCAAATAAAACCAGCCACGCATCCAGAATCATATTACACGAGGCTGTCAAAACAACACCCACTACGTTGCTGAAGCCCGAGCGTTCCTTTCATATCAGCTGTCCCAAAAATATCTCCCCCGCTAAGACAACAGGCGAATGCAGCGGCACTGAAAAACGATCGAAAAACTGGGAATCCTGCTACCACACGAGCTGGGGCATGAGCTGGGTGAATATTCGAGTCAGACGGCTGACAGACACACTCATCCTCCTCCAGAGCCCAGAGGAGGAGAAGCAGAACTGCCATGGATGACTCATCATAATTAGCTCCTATAGAGCTCGGCCTCCTCCTTCCTCCCCCCTCTCTCTCTCTCTCTCTCACACACTCTCTCTCTCTCGTCTTTTCCTCCTCTAATCTCATATCCTCTTTGTCTCTCTTCTTCCTCCTCCTCCTCCTCCTCCTCCTCACTCATTCTCTCCTTTTCACTCTATTCCCCTGAGATCCTGAGCCATTCATTTTTCTGGACGCTTCTTTTTAACTTCCAGTGTGTTCCACTGTTCCATGTGGAGGACAATTTTAGCTTTCAAATTCTACCACGAGTGTGGAGGTGGGACCTTGAGAAGTTACAAAATGGTTGCTATTAAGCCATGTTTTTTGACATTACATCATGTAGGATAAGATCTAAAAATAACAAAATGAAAAAAAAAAAACAGTCCTCTTTTTCAACACCATGTTCAAAAAGTCCTATTCAGGCTTGCTAAAAAGCTAAGATATCTTGGTTCCTAGCAAGTTTCTCTAGGAGCTCGTGCCACTTTGAGCTGCCTAGAGAGTAAATGAGTAATGGTTGTAGTTGATGACCAACAAAGACTGACAGCAAAGAACTCATCCACACAAACAGAACTTCACTTGAACCCATATTTCAGGAATGATAAGGACCAGAACTTACACTGGGGCTACTGGTTGGTTGAATTGGAGTGATATTTGGTCCAGATACTGAATTCCATGAAAAATCATGATTAGCCCCAGAGACATCATTGTACTATGTATATCATTATCATAACAAAGCTTCTGGTTGGTAAACTCATTCATACTGGTCTGATCAGATGCCTGAACCACTTCAACCACCTCATCTTACATTGAAGAACGTACACTATATAGCCAAAAGTATAGTATGTGGACACCTGATGATCACACCCATATGTGGTTCTTCAACAACCTGTTACCACAAAGTTGGAAGCACACAATTATAGACAACGTCTTTGTATGCTGTCGCATTAATGAATCTCCCTTCACCGGAACTAACCTGTTCCAGCACCACAATGCTCCTGTGTACAAATTGAGCTCCACTGACATGGTGTGGAGAAGGTAGAAGAACTCGAGTGTCCTGCACAGAGCCCTGACCTCAACTCCACTGAATACATTTGGGATGAACTGGAACTGGAGCCTCCTCACATCAACATCAGCGCCTGACCTCAACCTCGCTAATGCTCTTGTAGCTGAACGAACACAAACCCCCACAGCCACACCCTGAAATCTAGTGGAAAGCCTTCCCGGAAGAGAGAGTAGAGCGCATTATAACAGGAAATATGGAATGGGATGTTCAGCAAGCACATATGGGTCTGATGGTTAGCTGTGCACAAATGTTTGGTCATACTGCATAAAGCTACACCCAGATACTGATGACTATTGGTAAGTAGAGGAACATCAATCAAATGGTCTCTGTAGCTGTGATCAGGCTTTTTCTATGAAATGCAATGATATTGCTCCCGGTCATTAGAACACAGACTCTAGTGGCAAATGTAAAGTTTCTGTAAGTGATTTGATCTTATTTGTATGATAAAGACACACCGCATTTTAATCATTATCAGAATTTCTCTGCCTTTCTGTATTGACCAACACCATGACTCCCTGGAGTCTCTACAAGGAAGACCAGGTCTTAAAAACACATCTCTAGATCTCAAAAGCCACAGACTGCGGTCTCAGATCCAGATGGGATGGACACACTCCTCTATTAAAAAACCGTTCGCTCAGCTTCTCAACAAATTCTTGTTATCCAGACGCCATTTGGACAGGAGATGTGGTGCAATATGGCGCGTTTCTCCCTCTTGATTCATTTTCATCATCGCTTGTTCATCCGAGTTCATCCGAGTCAGAGTCGAATCTCAGATCCGAGTGTGATCGCCTCGCCAATCTCATCTGTGCATGAAGACAGAATGGCAGTGCAGCAAACGGACTAAATGCTACAGCAGCTATGCGGAAAAGCAGCCAGTCTCACGCAACAAAGACGGCAAACCGAACGCTGCTTGGCCACCAGAAAGCTCATCGGGTAGCGTAACGACATCATAAACCTCTCGAACGATGCCGAGAGGGACTTGATGTACGAATGTCACTCGGCTCATTAATCCGCATTAATGCCCACCTGATTCGTCCAGCAGATTTACTAACTCGGCGTATGGAGACCTTGCAGTGCCATGAAGGCGTCAGTCTTATATTAGCTTTATAACTTTATAACTTCTTGCACTTATTAATAAACAGCGCTTCGTGGCTGGAGTGTTAATTAAAAGTGAAATGTGTAATCAACAGTGATGAGTTTAATTTATATTAAACATGCACCGTTTTTTGGGGGTTTTTTAGTTTTTTTTTTTAACATTTCTATGGCCATGGATGACCGAGTGAGCTGTGCTAATTCATTTCTAACAACCAAAGCAGAAATAACAAAGACTGTGATGGTAAATACACAAACTGACTTAAAGAAGGCTATAAAAATAATCAGGATGTTAGCATACCCTGACTTTTGCAGTCTTGATTGTACATCCTGATTTCTGTGAACACACACACACACACTGTTGGCAGCCTCCTCACGCACAAATGACCTTTACATTCTGTTTTGATCAGGATTCTTATTATTTGCATCCAATTTTCCCCCCAATTTAGTTCTACCCCACTGACACGCCACTAGCACGAGTCTTAGCAGCTAGCAATTTGAGAAAGTTAGTGCTAACACTTGCTTGCTCTTAGACACTTCAAATCCGCCACGTCTTTTTCATCTTCCTGCTTACGCAACAATACACTGAAGCTGAACGCGCACGAGGGAGAAGAAGGGCATGAATACTAAATATCTGCTCAGCAGGTGAGGTGAGGATGCGTATCATTCCTAAAACACAAAGGGATCTGTAGAGCTCCTGAGAGTTCAAGTGGAATGTGTAAAAACCATGAGAAAACTTTCTGGCTGAATTTCAAACGCTGTTTACTGTCATGCAAAAAAAAAAAGAAGAAGAGATTTTCATGTCTGCAAAATGCAAACAGCTAGGAAATGGTTTTTTTGTTAGTTAAAATATATAGATATTATCTCAAAGTAACTGTACTGTAAATGTAGCTTATACGCATTTTTAGTTATCTAGTTATTTACTTAGCTAGTGTTATTTAGAAACTCGGTGAGAAAGCAGGTATTATTAGCCACCTGATGTTTCTTGAGGACCTAGTCAGGACCTAGTCATAAACCTAGTCAGTGTATTTTTGTGACAGAGCTTATTTAACCCTTTCTCGCAGTATATTGGCGTTCCATTCTGCCAGACGACTTATTTTCAATCAGTATAAACAACCTCAACAACCTTGCGTAAAAAAAAAAAAAGTACAGTCAGGACACCGTTGGGTTTCTGTGTGTAGAGTATCATGACTCTATGTTTAGCTGCTGGTGAGCAGGGTGATGGGAAAGGTGAAGGGAGGGGTGTGAGCCCCCTGCTGGGCAAACAATTCACAATTCTCCACAATAAGGCCCTGTTTACACTAGTTTTAAAATGAAAACGATCCTCGTCCACACTGGCGCTTCCGCTGTGTTTCGGAAACGATCTCCGTCCACACTACATGACTGAAAACGCATGTCACATGACCGTTCATGCACACTGGGCATGCGTATGTTGGTTGCTAGTCCAAACCTGCGTTCCATTTAGGGCTTACGCTGCTCGAAATGAGATTTGTTGCTGATCGCTATAATCATAGTTTGCCTCTTGCGTGTGTAGGCAGCTGCAGTATTATAAAATACAGAATTTAACTGCACAACGGCTGCTAAAAATGACGACAAAGCCAGCAAAGCTTGTGGTTCAGTCTCTGTGTTGTTGTGTATACGATTGAGGTAGAGTAACGGTCATACGGTAGGGGCTTGTCGAATCAGGGAATCATGATCACAAATCATGATCCAGAAGACCCGATCAGGGAGCGAATGTGGGCAGAGCCGCGCATTCATTTTCAAAAGTCTTCGTGTTGGTCCATTTACACTGAAATGCGAGTCTGGAGTTTTCAAACTAATCCGTTTCCAAAAGTCTCCAAAAGCCGGAGCAGCATAGACGACAGATGTAACCGTAGCAACCGTGTTAAAACGAAAATGCGCTAGTGTAAACATGGCCTAACACTGGTACAGAGATCAAACGGACAGCACAGCTAAAGCTTTATCGATGGTAAAACACCGTATACAACTTCCACAGACAAATTATAATATTTATTATATTTAATATTTAAAATAAAGAAATACTTATGCAAATTCTTAAAGCTCTGAGTGTCTACTTTCATGAGCCGTCAATCCCTACTGTGCAGTAACATCACAAGTAAATTCACTGCTGAACACGGGCACACCCAAAACAGGCGCAAACTCCAAAACTAATTTAAAGTTCAAAATCGGAACATTAACGAGATAACGTGCTCAATTTAACGTAAGAAAATGTTCTTATCTCCGCCGCTTATTTTTCATGTGAACAAAACCGTGTGCACTGTAACGAATCTATAACCATGTTGGAATCAGGGAAATAACCAGCCTAGCTCGCTTCCTGCTATCTGATCTGTTTACTAGAACTTTCCGACATTTTTTTTGACTAGCATTTCTCTGATCGACGGAACCCCAGAGAACCACCGGCTGCGAAGGCAGACGAGAAAGCGGCGAGACTGTCGATCGAGAACGGAGGACCGGCGCACAATCCTCGAGCATTCGCTTTGGGAGCGATCAAACTAATTATCCTTATTCAAAACAGACAACTCCGTTAAAGAAAACAAATTTAAGAGCACTTAAGATTTGACTTTAAAGACTCTTACTCTTTGCGCAAAATAGTCTAAACGTATTTGTTTGGGGGGGGTGTATATTTTTCTTCTCCTTCCGTCGTGTAACTGTGTGTCTCGGTGTCACTGATGGCGGTTAATCACCAGACTTTTTTATTTCTGCGGTAACTCTTCTTAAATTCCTTCATCGTTAAAACAAGCCCAGATATTTCATTTCTCCGCGCGTAATGATTAAGCGGCAGCACGACGCTGCGTTTACTGTGCCAAAGCCATAATTCAGTCGTTCTCTCGTTCCTGAAAGCAAGAAAAAAAAAGAATTTCAGGAGCAGAGTCAATAAATTGCGAGTCAACAGGAAGCAGGGTTAAGGAGCCGACAGTGGCAGTTCTGGGGTTTAAACTTTTTTCTTCTTCTTTTAATTCCCAAAGCAAGCCACTGCTCGGTTTACTTTTAACTTCAGGCTGATGACTTGTTTCGTGATCCACAGATGTTGGTGTCACTCCAAAAAGCAGGACGTGACTATCTTCAATAAATAAAAATTGTAATCACTGGCAAATTGTTTATTTAAGAGGAATACAACACTTCAGGAAGTCCTGTTACTGAAAAAAATCCCCCCCCCCCCAAATAGTTCAGTCTATTATCTATGCCACATGTGTCTTGATTTTATGGAGATGGTGGTGATCCTGTGCTTTTCTGCTCTCCGGACCTGCCTGATCCATCCTGATGCCCTACCTCTGGATGGAGCTCTCATCAACTGGAGGCTACGTTCTGCCACTGAGGACGACCCCAAGCGGTGCAGTCTGGAGATCGCTGAGGACAGTGCCGCTTGAAGTACCATGGAAATGGTTTTGGACCTCAATTCCTCATGGATATTCTCGCTGTGGTTGCTGGGACTACGGTTGCTGCGATGGCCTTAGGACTGCAATTACCACATGCAGTTCTGCACTCAGGTCTTCTTTAGTGAACAGTGGATTAGTTCAACAAACAGACTTCAAGTTAAAACCATAATGAACTTTCTTTTACTTTCACACTATCCGTTGTGACCCAGATGAGGATGGTTTCCCTTCTGAGTCTGGTTCCTCTCAAGGTTTCTTCCTCATATCTTCTTAGGGAGTTTTTCCTCACCACCGTCGCCACCGTCTCACTCAATAGGGATAAATTCACACATTTAGAATCTGGAACCTGTGTTTATATATTTCTGTAAAGCTGCTTTGAGACAATGTCCATTGTAAAAAGTGCTATACAAATCAAATTGAATTGAACTGTGTCTTAATCGCACTGTGTGTATTCCTGGTGCATTTTCTTGTGTATTTCATGTTTTGTTTTGTTTTGTTTTTTACTGATGTCAGTCAAGTTACCTCGTGTGCGTTTTCTTAGTATTCTTAAGCCCTGTCCTCCATTTTCAAAAGAATTCTAATCCACATGAACAGCGTTTTTTTTTTAAATATCTCCGTCCGCACAAAACATTTCGAGTAGATACTTGAGAACATGACTTTAGTACGTTACTTGAGTAGTATTTCATTTCATCTGTAGCTGCATTGTTATGTGTAGTCTCTTGAAGTAATTGCAAGAAATTCATTGTGCTTCGGTGTATGTGGTGATTAAATGCACGCACACACACACACGCACACACACACGCATGCACACACATGCACACACACACACACACACACACACACACACACACAGAGCAAATTCCATAAATGATGTAGAACCGCAGCCGACTTCAAAAGTAACAAACTCTCAGTTTACGCCACAGTTCTCCAAATGCTTCATGTCCTTTGTCTAAGTTTCATTCTAATTAAGTCTGAAGATGATCGAGGCTTTGAAGTTAGCTGTATCAGCAAGTTTCTCCATTTATAATAAATTACAGTATCTCACAAAAGTGAGTACACCCCTCACATTTTTGTAAATATTTGATTATAACTTTTCATGTGACAACACT
>JANDJT010000050.1:7286157-7312682 GCA_024331685.1 Stegophilus panzeri
TTCTTCAGTGTTGTCACATGAAAAGTTATAATCAAATATTTACAAAAATGTGAGGGGTGTACTCACTTTTGTGAGATGCTGTACCTTTGACTCGATAAAGTTGTAAACGCACTTTGAAATTGAAAATGAAATTCACCAGTACTGTCTTTTGTAAAAAATAAATAAAATAAAATAAAAAATCAGTGACAAAAATGACTCACTGTAGGAAATTCTAGATGTCACACACACACACACACACACACACACACACACACACACTACACACACACGCTGTCTGTCATCACCTCAGCTCACTCTTACTCCACACGTTCATGCACACCCAGGACGAATCATGATGTCAGAACCAATCCTTCGACGTGAACCGAGTTTGCCGTTCTGCTTCAATTTCTGCTCCTGCAGCTCAACACTTTATCCTTCTCCATTTCACTCGTACTTGCTCTTTCTTTCCAGACCCATGAGCTAAAGATCATTCAAGATGAAGGCATGCCTCACATTTTTATAGTTCACAGTCAGTAAGGAATGAAACACTCCGAGTGGTGCTGTTATAGGAAAATAATCAATGCTGGAAAGGTGTGATGAACTGGAGTAAGTGTTACCACACCGATACATGTTTTATTCCTTTTATACTGCAACAATTCACCATCAATTACAGAAAAAAAAAGATTTAAAGAACTTCTTTTGGTACTTTTTATCCATTTATAGTTACATTCGTTCTTGCGGAACGTCCCTGAAACAAGTCCCTCCAGGATTTCATGATTTTGCGATCAATCTTTACAAAATCAAGCAAACTCCGCAATATCCTGAAGAGCTTGCGATTTTTTTTTCAAAATCGCCGCAGATTTTCATCAGACACATCACGTGATGTCATCACGACGTGCATTAAGCCAAAGCCCTCTTCGATTCACATGCGTTGAACGTGAGTACAGCTAAATGGTCTCAAGTAGTCTGAGGAGTTTTCCGTTAAAAAATAGCGCACAAGTTGCCGCAAGTTGCGTCGCGGATTTTTTTAAAACGCCGCAGCAAAATCAAGCGTTTTTGGCTGCGTCGATCACAAAAAAACAAAAAAACAACTCAGCGAAATCCTTTATAGACTCTATATAACGATAATCACTCTATTTAATGCGTGATCTACAAAGAACATAAGTGTAACATTAACTAGCTAGATGTTTGTTGTTCGATAAACTGTATGTCCGGCGTTTGTTTTTATTGACAAAAGAGTCGATGCTCCTGCATTCTTATTTTTTATTGGCTTTCATAAATCCACGGTCAATATTAGTAAACAATACATAGTATTATTTTTTTTTTAAGTGTTCTAGATAGTTATGAGCATAGGAAACGTAAGGAAACGTAACGTAATCTGTGTCTTTCACGTCTCACCGGGAGAATTTTATTCGGTTTGATTGTTGCTTTGGCAGAAAAAGAAGAAAAGCGTGACTACTCTAATCACTGAAGCACAAAGTTAAAAAAAAAAATTAAATATTGGCAGTTCTGCTTATGGTTTGGAGCATGTCATGACAGCCTTGGATGATGGTGTATCTGTAAGCCTAGGCGATGCTGGTTAAACATCATAAGACAAAAAAAAAAGATAGTATGTAATGCTCAGCCTCTCTGGAATTATGAACTTACGATCACACACAGTCGTCTTCATAATAGATGATCACTTATTCAATAATTCTGTCACTAACTACCTACACAGTGCACAGTACGTCCGTTTATATCTGAGAACAAATAACAGACGAGAGACAGATGAAAAGGGAGAACAGACAAGAGGCACACAATGTGTATCTGTACTGAGAGAGAGAAAAAAACAAAAAAACAAAACAAAACAAAAAACATCCGAGCTTTGGATTGGAGGAGGAACAGGACCCAAACCCCCAAAGCAGAGCACTGAGATGGAATCAGAGATAAAAATGAGAGAGCAAGAGAATCCGAAGGTCAGGACGGAGAGATGAAAAGAGCACAGTAACAAAGGAGATCAAGGCTGAGAGAGAGAGAGAGAGAGAGAGAGAGAGCGAGCAAAGCACAGAGTTTGGAATGATACGATATTTTCATGAGTGGGAAGACACCAGACACGGAGAAAGATCTGGTGTTCTAATGATGTCATTTCCCCTGATTACGAGCATAATGTTTTAATAATTTTCAGTGGAATTGTAATTGTAATGGTGTTCCACGACTGTCAACATGATTAATATGGCAGGATCGGTTAATGGCAGATCGTATTTCACGGTATGTTTGTGATCCGGAGTTCTGATCCCTTGTCCTGGTCTAGTCTGCATCAGATATATGAGAGTAATGAGATTGATGCAAGGATGAAAAGCGAGATCGCGAGTTCGAATCCCAAAATTACCACAAGACGGGAAAACTCGGGCTCGGGCTCTCAGGTGGGAAAGATGACGATACTTTATCTGTCCTGTCAATCACAGCGACGCCAGCCAATCGTAGGTGAGTGTGAGCTCATGTATGTAGAAGCGGATGGCTAGCTCTTTCCTCTGAGTGTGTTACGCAGTATGACGTGTCTCAGAGGAAGCACGTGCTAGCCTTCACCCTCTCCGGGTGGGTAGCTGTGTTAGCGGAGAGCTGGCTGGTGGTTGAACTCCCAAAAAAATGGGAGAAAAAAGAAAAAAACAGGTTTTTGCAAATTTGCGTGGTGTATGGAACTGCTCTGCCATGAAAGGAAACCTGCCCCACCTCCGAACAAGTCCATACCCTGTTGTTATGCCACCTTATCTTTCTTATTATTCTTCTTCCATTTCTTCTTCTTCTGGCTAGGGTGTCTACGGCAGCCCATAGAACCATCTGGTAAAAAGTTAGTTATGAAATTTGCCTCACTGATTGGGGAGGGTCTAAGGAACATTTTTTACCAAATTTGGACCAAGTGCTGCCAACGCTCTAGCACCACCATTGAGTCAAATTTGGGCCTAAGTCAAAGTGCCACACAGAACCTACTCTTGTCTACATCCACCCAAAACACACCACACTCACCGTACACATCACGCGGTAATTTTATTTAGCATTTTAATTTCCTCATCCACTCCTGAAGAAAAGTTCATCTCACTGTTTCTGCCTCTGGCTGCAGGATAACTACCACTGGATTTAGACGGATAATTTGGAGAGTCGGACCGAGCGACAGCTCTGCACTTGTTAGCGCTAGCATGCCTGTGTCACATTCCAGTGGCCTTTAATTTATGACCTTGTCACGAGGGAATACCTTCTCACTACGAAGTCTTTTTTTTTTGACATTCTCATCATGCCAGTCAAACACCAACCCACACACACACACACACCCACACACACACACACACACACGGACACATGCATCGCCCACACACACAGCACCATCAGGGAGAATCTCAGGGTAAATGAACGGGCATGAGTGTGGAGTAAAATCTTTATGGGGAAATGGACAGATGGCTTCACAGAGCACTGGTGTGTGAGCCAATAAGCTAATGGCTAATGGCTTCTCAGCTATATTTCACTGTACCATGCAAATATTTAATTTATATCTGTTTGACCTTGCTCACATTCCTGATAAACAGGTAGAAACAAAATGTTAACTTGTATGCAGAATAGCGAGGTTGGTTCTAGCACTTTCTGTGAAACATGGATAAAACTTCAAAAATATCATGATGCTAAGCAGGGGTAAAAATTGATGATCATGATGCTAAGCATCATGCTAGCATGATCAAATATTCGTAATATTGGCGCTGATGTTGCTAAGCCTCATGATAGCATGATCTAATATGTCACACTGATCACGCTTAGCATTACAATAGTACCACGTGATAGGCGTAATAACTGATTGATGATGCTAAGTATGATTTCGACACTGCTAAGGATTGTTGCTAGCATGATCAAATGCATAATAATTATCCAAAGCTTTGTCATATTGATGTAATAAGCGCAACAATTTATATTCATGACGTCGAGTAAGATTCGGATAATGCTAAGCATTGTGCTAGCATGATCTGATAGCCATCATAATTGACAGATGATGCTAGGTATGATTCAGATGCTACTAAGGATCGTGCTTGAGTGATGAAACACATAATGGTTGACACTGATCATGCTAAATATGATTCGATGAAGTTCATTATTGAAACCTCATACTTTTGATCTAATAGACATACCAACTGATACTGATGATGCTAAGTATGATTCAGACACTGCTAAGCATTGTGCTAGCATGATCTTATAAGCGTAATAATTGATAGATGATGCTAAGTATGCTTGAGAGGATGCTAAGCAGGATCAGATTTGCACAATGATTGACACTGATGAAGCTAAACATCATGCTAGCATGATTTAAAACGCACAATGCTTCACAATGACGAAGGTTAGCATCATAATAGTATAGTACTATCTGATAATTGATATTATTAGATACTAAGCATTATTCTCGCTTGAAGAAATGCATAAACATCGACACTGACGATGCTAAGCTTGATTTTGATGAAGTGAAGCATCACGCTGACACGATCAAATATGCATAATGAGTCATATTAATTACACTAAGCCTCTTGATTTCGATCTAACAGGCATGCCAGGTGATAGTGATGATGCTAAGTATGATTCAGACACCGCTAAGCATCATGCTAGCATGATCTAATAAGCATAATTATCGATAGCTGATGCTAAGTATGCTTGAGATGTTGCTAAGCGTGAGCAAATTTGCATAATGATTGGCACTGTTGATGCTAGGCTTGATTCTGATGATGCTAAACATCATGCTAGGTGCTCTAATATGCATAAAGATTGACACTGTGGATATGAGAGATAATTTGTGTTTTCTTTCAGTAATAGCGACCGCTGAGAATACTGTATCCTGCATGCCTGATCTTTAAAGCCTTGAAAGATACCCAGAAGCCCTAGCACTTTTCGTTGGATTTCATGTAAATAAAGTACAGAGCCGTAATCCTTACTCTAAATTTACCAATTCGTAATGTACACTATCAAGGTGACAGGCTATTTATGCCGACAGTGCAAATGTACTGACACAACAGTTTCAATAAGGATTCATTTTAATAATATTTATATAGAATAATGATTCAAATATTAATATTTCATTCCAGTCAGACTTGTTCAGTTCATTGATTTTGGCCGTCGTACAGCTATTAGTCGTGGCTGCTATTTGGCCAGAATGTAAAACTCGCAGCCACACGGGCCAAGAAAAGAAGCTTTGTTAGCAAGCTGCTCTGTGTGCTGAAAACTGTAAGCTGTTCTAGAATAGCTGTGATGGTGAATACCAAAAATATAAGAACTTTTATTCTGTCAAAAGGAAGCCAAGCACCGAAGGAGCACCTTATTGTTATGCCACCTTTTCTTATTATTCTTCTTCCATTTCTTCTTCTTCTTCTGGTCAGGGTGTCTATGGCAGCCCATAGAACCGTCTGTTAAAAAGTTGTGAAATTTGTCACACTGATTGGGGAGGGTCTAAGGAACATTTTGACCAAATTTGGGCCAAGTGCTGCCAACGCTCTAGCTCCACCACCGGGTCAAATTTGGGCCTAATTTGGAAGTATGTTCATGGTCATAATGTTTGATCCATGTGTCCAAGATTTAAAAGCCAGGCATCCCTGGATTCCCTGAGACAAGATGAATTCCATGCCATGAGTTCCTACGACATCAATTTCCGCCAAATTAGATTATCCGCCATCTTGAATTTTGTCAAAAAACGCTTTTTCGCTACTCCTCCAACATATTGTGTCAAATCATCACCAAATTTGGCACACATCATCGTCTGAGCAAGTCTCATAAAACTTATTCAAACAGTTTTGAATACTCCAAATGGTTTGCCCGTAATGGGCTAACGACTCTGACAATGAAGCCACCAAACAGAATGTGAGGCTGTATCTCGACTATATAATGACTTTGATCATTGACACAAAATTTGGTAGGCATTTTCAGGAATGTGACCTGAGGCTATGCAAAAAAAAAATTTTGTACCAGTGCCACCTACAGGTCAAAAGTTACAATAACATGCCAAAAAGCTTCCATCTAAGTGCCATTTTGCTACTCCTGAGACAGAATTTTCAATAGTGTTTAGACCACCACCTTTAACCACTTGTCTTTCAAATCAGGGATTGAAAATGCATGCTCAAGAAGGGAAACAGCACTGCATTTTATTAAGATGATGTCCTCGATGTCCTTAGGATGATACCATAAATTAATGAATAGTGTCATGTTTATGGTGTTCATTTTGGCCTCGCGTGACTTTCTATAATTTTTTTTTTAATGTAATTCCAGTTGGTACATATATTTCAGCTTGATTTATTGTGGTTATATTAAACTGTCAGACAGAGGCCCTGGAGCCGATATGACGCAAATAAAAGCAAGCTTACGTTCAGGTTCTGAATTGTACGTGACTGAGACGCGCCTCTTTTTTGTTACTCAAACTCCATCCACATAGCAGTCTGGACACGGATGTATGCAATGCCAGTATTATAATATCTCACTGTATATGAGCAACTCAACTCTGAATACAGCCCAAAATATCAACCCTCCCTCGTTCTTTCGCTCTATCTCTAAAGCTTAACGATGGGTCTGTGGCCCCTGCGGTCACATCGAATCACATCCACGACAAATCGTTTTACTTACTCGCTCCGTCTCGCATCGTCCTCGCTTGCAAACACAGACGTGTACACACACTCGCATCCTTCCTCTCCATCTCTTTCTCTCTCGCGCGCTTATTCAGCATGCGTGCAAGTGCTTTGCTCCAGTATGCCGTGCGCTGAATGGCGAACATGTCGAAGCGACCCCTGAGAGCCGGCTGCCATTGTTAAAGATTTTTCAAGACTGCGACAACATAAACATGGCTGAACACGCTACTCGAGCACATTAATCACGGTATTTACTATTATAGCTAGAAGTACATGACACCGCACACTGTTTTGTACCACAGCGCTAATGAATTCTTGATTCTGATTGGTCGGGGGGTGTTGATGGATTTAGTATAGCAAGTCTGACAGTCTTGTTGAACTAAAAAAAAATATATATATATATATATATAATGGAACATAGCTTAAGATGCTAGCGGAGGTTCCCTGAACGGTAAACAGCTCTGCAAGTCAATGTGTTTATGTTAAAACGGTAATGAACTGCGTCCGTAAATGGAAAGGGCGCTAAATTGTGCAGGACTGAAGAAACTGACACGCGGCATGACGCACATCTATCCGACTTGTACAGTACTTCCCAGTTCTCATGCGAATGTAATGAGCTGGAGCTGATGGCCGACACGCACACCTCAGCCAGAGAACTTTTTGAAATGTTTTTTACTAGGAATAGCGATAACACACAGCCTATTTGCTGGGGTACAACAACAACAACAACAACAACTACAATAACAACTTTGGAGTGAGCTCTTTCCTGGCTGATTGCTAACGAGGCTAAGTGCAGACTCCGCATATTGTACTTCAGCACCTCAGCACTTTTAGCAGAGCCGGTCACGGACAATTACACCGACTGGAGTTTGTGTGGAGAAAACAACATGTGCTTCGGGATGAACAGAATGGTGTAAAGATGGCAAAGTTTTAGTGAAAATATTTTGTTAAAGTAGTGTTTGGTTTGCTATTTGTTGAAGAAGTAGACTGTGAGCTAGCTAGCTAACCAGTGAGAGAGATTAGCAGGATGCATGAGCCATGTTTACTCCTGATACTCCAGAAAACATTTATTTGACTATCGGATTAGGATGAGGAAAATCGTAAGCTAGGAAATCTCTTCATGAGCGTATTAAGCCTATAAAGGCATCCAATGAGCAGCTGGTTGGTCCTGAAATCTGTTCCTTTACAAGAGCTAACAGCTACACATGTTAGTGCTAACACTACTAACGTGAAACTCCAAGCAGGCAGAGAGATAAAACAAAATGTTTATTTAATGTTGTGAATCGTATTAGATCGTGTTATCATTTGCGATGTTGAGGCGCTCTGTTTCCCCCTCTCTCAAAGTTTTAGGACGGAAAATGCTCCAAAACGCATAATTTTCCATCCCAAAGACAGAAAAAAATGATGGAGTGTTACAAAGTGCTGACACTGGAGACCCCTTCTGGCCAAACAGATTTGAGAATTCAACAGCACTGTGGTATAAACATAAATAACAATACCTAGACAGACTGGTGTCTTAAAGGTATTAAATAAGACAGCTTTACACTGTTATATTACATTATATTATATTTTATTACATTATTTTATAGTGGCTAGCTAAATATTACATACATAACCTTACTAGCTAGCTAATTCAACAGTGTTTTTAATGCAGTTTACGAGTTTTGACAGCTTGTAGCTACGTCGTTTTAGCCCCACCCCCTAACCTTTCCACTTGGCCCCACCCATAAAAAATGTCAGAATCATGAGATATTTAGGTCAAAACATTTGTAACCATGTGCTTTTTCAATGAAATCTGCGACTCGTAAATGTAGCCTCAATGTGCATCAATCGTAACTTATTATCGCAACGTACGAAACGTAGTGAAACTTACTAGTTACTACTGAAATCTTGATGTACAAATCTGCTTATTGATAAATGATTAATGAAATGACTTATGCACACCTTACAAACATACGTAAGGTGTGGAGTCTAGGACGGCAATAATCCAGCTTAAAAGACGAAAATGTTAGTAGCTACAATTCAGGTTTTTTTTGCTTTAGCTCCACCCCCAGGTCTGTTCACTTAGCCCCACCAATCAGAACATTGCGTGGACGTAGTTCAATGTTTTATTCAAAGCCTTTCAGGTTGTAGCTTTGTGAGTTTTTCTTTTCAGTTAAACCAGTGATCCGTAAATGTAGCCTAAAAGTGTGTAAAAAAATTGTGAATCGCAACATGACACAAAACAGCTGTGGAATTTAGTGTAACTTAGATTACTAGGGAAAGTTATATTTAGTCGATTTGCTACTTAATTGATCCACTTACGTACAAGTTACAAACCTACTTTGACTAAACTAGTAGCTATGAGCTTTTTCTACTTGTTAGAAATGTTAGCATGGAAGGTCCAAAGAATGTCTAAAGAAGCAAAAATCCCAGATGTCTTGGCTGATCTATAGTTTGTAGCTATAGACATAATGTCCACAAACACCTGCACAACATTTCTTCACATATCCAAAAGATTTGACAGTGAACCATGTAAACGCAGCAGCTCAGTAAATGTCACTGGTGCTTTTTTTTTTTTTGAACGTCACATTTAAAAAGGCCATGCTGCGTTAAAATAAAGCACAGAGCAAATGGGACTAAATTGAGCATTGGGTTGTTGTTTTTTTTGTTCTTTTCATGGTGCTATTAAGTCTAAAAATATTCTAATACTTCAGCGTGTGTCAATATCAAAATAGCACCAGGTCCATATTCCTAAAGCAGTCATGCTACTTAATAAACACAAATAAAGCCTGCCTATTTGCTAAAATGTATATATAATATTTTTTGTTGATCTTGGGAAAGGAGGTATTTTTAGATGCTCTGACCTGCAGAAGGATTTTTCTGACTTTGAATGTCATACCCTCCATCGAAGCACACAGTCGGTGCGAATTACGAATGATGATGTAGGCGAGACAAAGTGGAACTGTTTGCTTATGTAAGTATTTATTTACACTCTGGCCCAACTGGCTTTCAATTACTGTCATCTCCATGCATCAGTCATTGGAAATTGTGGTCTGGAATGAGTTGTGAATTTTAATCGTGACGGTATATTTTTAAAAGTGTGTTGTAGTGAACTGTGTTTCGACTTTTTATGTTGTTAAAATAACGCAGCTTTGCTTTTTGTATCCGTATGTGTTTAGTGCTCCAAATATCAGTGACTGTATCTGGATTCAAACCCGAAGTGGGCGTGGCTTAAATCAGAAGTTCTTTCTTTCTCCTATTTCTCAATGTATAAATTGTAAACATATTTGTTCTCTGTGTAACTGTCCCTGCTTCTTTCAGCTCATCCTGCAACTCTTTTCAAATGACCTCTGGCTTCTCTCTTCCCTTCCTTATCATTAGTCCAAGAGCGAGAGTTGTGAAATCTTGCATGGAGCACCTGTCTGCGGATAATTAATTATAATTAATCAAAACATGGGTTTCAATTCATTTCAATTCGATTTGTATAGCGCTTTTAACAATGGACATTGTCTCAAAGCAGCTTTACGGAAACATATAAACACAGGATAGAGATTTCAAGTGTCTGAATTTATCCCTATTGAGCAAGACGGCGGCAACGGTGGTGAGGAAAAACTCCCTGAGATGATATGAGGGAGAGACCTTGAGAGGAACCAGACTCAGAAGGGAACCCGTCCTCATCTGGGTGACATCTGATAGTGTAAAAGTAAAAGAAAGTTCATTATGGTGTTTATATGAAGTCTGTTCACTAAAGTGTATGTGGTAATTGCAGTCCCAAGGCCATATTAGAAACCGTAGTCCCAGCAACCACAGCGAGAATGTCCATGTGGAACCTATGGTTTCACAGAGTGACACCCCCCCTAGACTTGATCTCTATCAGCCCTTGAGACCTTGATATGTACCATATACTTCTGCAACACGTCATCAGCAGTACTCACTGTAATCAATGAGGAAATATTACGTCCAACGTAAAAGACTCTCAAGCTTTTGGTTACAATACAGCATCACGAATGAAATGCTGATAAATTCTAGGAACATGTGCTGTAAGTAATGGTTGGATTTACGTTACATAGGAACAGAACGGTAAACTGGGTTTTCTGGGAGTTTCTGGTGGTGGAAAGTTTTTTTTTTTCGTTTGTTTTTTTTACCTAAGCGCCCCTAGAAGCATGACACCACTAACTTGCTTACACAAGGGTTTGCATTCCGTTGGCATTTACACTCACAGACTACTCGAGAGTTTAATTCGGACCTGACGGAGAACCCAAGAACCAGAGAATCGAACAATCCTGAGACTACCAGGTACAATTTGCTCGATGGACTGTTGTGCCTTTTTAATAACAGACCTTAAACCACTTTATTTTCTGTCTAATATCATCTATCTTAGCCTTTTAGCTATGGAGCTGATGCCGACTGTCCATTTTATTCATTAAGCCGATGTATAACGAGGATACTTTCTACTGCATCATAGGTCCACTTAAAGAGAGCAAGAGTGAGAGAGAGAGAGAGAGAGAGAGAGAGATTTAATGGATTTACTTCATTTCAAGTCCATCTAGATTATATACCTGATTGATATTAGAGGTAAAACACGTCCAGACGTTTTCCTCCTTCCATTCAGGAAAGGGTTAGACAAGCCTCAATGTAGGAATGTTACTGAATACGAAAAACGTTATGCAGAACAAACAGATCATGTGCACTGAATACAAAGACAATTAAAAGCAGTAAATGAGCGGGGAAGATTAAGCTATCATGGTGAGTTCTCAGAGACAATATTATGAAGCAACACTCAAAAGGGAAAAAAAGCTACAGAGCATAGCAAAGGGCAAATACCTTAATCATCCCTATATCAGTACAATAGGCTCAATAATGTGCAGGCAGAAAGATAAGTGTGCCACACAAGGTTTCCTTACCATCGCTTTCAGAACCAATGATAAGGAAGGTAAGGGTGAAGAAAAAAAAAAAGAGTTGCAGGACAACCTGAAAGCAGCAGGAACAACAGTTACACAGAAAACAAATACAGTACGTTTACAGTGTATACTGGGAAATAGAAGAAAGAAAGAAAGGAAGGAAGGAGTAAGAAAGAAAGAAAGCCACTCCCACTTCATTATCATTTAAAAAAAAGGGGCAGTGGTGGCTTGGAGGTTAAGGCTCTGAGTTACTGATCGGAAGGTCAGGGGTTCAAGCCCCAGCACTGCCAAGCTGCCACTGTTGGGCCCTTGTGCAAGGCCCTTAAGCCTCTCTGCTCCAGGGGCGCTGTACCATGGCTGACCCTGCGCTCTGACCCCAACTTCCTGACATGCTGGGATATGCAAAGAAAAGAATTTCACTGTGCTGTAATGTATACGTGACTAATAAAGACTCATTATCATTATCATTCTCATTAAGCCATGCCCAATTTGGGTATAAGTACAGACACTAATACAGCTCATGGCATTATGTTACGCCTCTAGCCAGATCTTTCTATCCGCTATCTTTGTTCTTAATTCGAACACAACCCACAGGTGAAGGATGACAGATCGCAATGACAACGTACATAAACACGCAGCGTTCTCTGTCCTCCATTTGTTTTCCATGTGAGACGAGTCCTTCCTTGTCTCACATCTCTCAAAGAAAACGATGATGAGGAAACGAAAAGGCCAAGTCACGCCAGAGAAGATTTTTGCTGCGTCGCAGGGAAGCAGTGACAAGCGCTCAGCGCCGTTTCTCCATTATGTCACCGTGTCAGCGTGTTTAGCATGAGCAGGCTCACAGGCTTCCTGTGAAAGACAAGTGTGTTCTTTGATAGCTTCCTGCAAGCGACACCAAGACTGATGCGGCCCTATCGGGAGGAGCGTGAAGCCTCACTGTGCACGCGCGACAGGGAAGGTTTTGTCACCCCCCGAAGCAATTAATAACTCTGACTCCCGGCAAAATTAATTAGGTTTGCTCTATCAGGAATTAGACAAGGCTGGAAAAAGCAGCAGCAGCAGCTCGACGAGCTCGTGAATTGCGGATAAGAACGCTTCGCTGTGTCAACGGTTCGAGGTTGAACCTCAGCATTTTAGCAATCATAATTAAAGCATTTTAGGAATCATAATTAAAACATTTGGCCAGATGTGCCAAGTGTAACTAACCTGATTTGTGAGGTCATAAGTTTTATTAAACACAAAATCACACAAAAAAAAGTTCAAATATACTCCGGCATCAATCTTCAAACGACGAAGAATAATCCAAAACTATTCAGTTGAGAAATAGTGAATATTTAGATGCAGGCAAGGCAAAGAGGGTTAACATACGCCATAGAAACGTACCAATCTCTCGCAACAGGGGATTTGGCAAGACTTCGCGAAGTGTGTGTGCAAAACATGTGCTTTAATGGTTCAGAAACACGACCTTAACAGGAAATGAGTAACTGATTAGGATTCTACTGACTAACAAACGCCAAAACAAAAATAGCAGTGTGTATATATATATATATATATATACACATACACACACTACATATTAATATAAGCTCTCACGTAACGCCAGCCCTAGCTCTATTCAGAAGTTACATGAGAGTTACGCATTCTTATGGATGGAGTTTGTATAAAACAAACCGAGACATATCTCTTAAGCGCATTTTTTCTTGAGATCGCCTCGAGTGAGGAGCGGTATTAAGTCCAGTGCCACTATCTGACGGTTCGATGTAACCACGATATGTCACGTTTAAATTTATGTCTTGGCTGTAAACACGATCCAAATAAAAAAATTAAAAAATAAATGAACGGAAAGCTGACATTTGAGGCCGATATTAAAGACATAAATATGACTGTATAAACTGATGAACAGCATTGTCCCTTAAACATGTGTGTGAGGATACACCGTCTTAATCGGAGACATCTCAAGGATCGTATTTTATATGAATAAAGCCGTGAATTCATTTCATAACTCGGAGCCGTAAAGCGTAGCAGGCGTGGCTTTGGGTCAGCTTATCCTTCAAACTGTGGGCATGAACAGTTTCTAACAAACCCAACGCTGAATTAAAAGCATGATGAAATAGATTATACACCGCCCACGTTACGATTCCATGACCCTCGATTTAGTTTCTTACGGCTTCGTTACGTTCTGTACGCAATTAGCTGCCAGACAACAATCCATTGCAGACACTCGGCTACAGTTCTGCTACGTTTCTCAGGATTTCACTGAGAAATCGTCTTGAATACACACATCGTCCAAATGAATAGCTGTAAAAACAGAAGCAGAGAAACAGCAGCAGACCAGTGCTACCTTTTATTCAAAAAAACCAAAACAATTAAACAAAAGCATTTGGATTGGAATCAAGCCATAGTTAAGGAAAGATTATTTCTTTTCTCAGCTCGTGTCGTCGTCTCCTACATTTCGCCACTTCAACAATCACCGTCTGCAGGACAGAAGCGCAGATACATCCAATCCATTATGCAGTCAGATGTACTGTATATTTAAATACCGTGTGCTCAAATTGGCACGCTTTCCCACTCGAGACGGATGCGCTCTATAAAATCGGAGCATCATGCAAATGAAGCTAAAGCTCGAAGTTAAGACTCCTGGATTTGCTCGACTGACCTTGCTGGAAGGAGGGCGCTTGCAGGAGAGGGGAAAGGGAAAAAAAAACTGCAGCTGTAGTGTACTTTTACATCCGTTTTTAGGATTTGAAACTAGGTAATTAGTTGTTAAGTAGCTAATGTTTAATAGTTACATCTGCGATAATGACTGTACGTGTAATTAGCGGGTTTGTATATCGGATCTATATTATGATTTATATTACTTACAGACACTTGTTATATCTGTGAAATATTAGTGCGTAGTACAACCAATATACTTCTGTAGATATCATACGGAATATGTTGCACGGAACATATTGTTGGATTCTGGATTCTGATTGGTCAGAAGGTGTTGGTTCATTTTCTGTAACTCCTACTGTAGTGCGGCCGCAAAAATGCCGGTGTTACTCAACAAATTTGTGTAATTCATTGATATGGTGATATGGTTTTCTGTGCGGGGGTAGTAAGGTATGTTTAACATTTACGGAAGGAGTCTCCAGTTTCAGTGCTTTGTACCGGTCCGAGGTAAATCTGTAAAAAAAAAAAAAAAAAAAAAAAAAAAAGTTTTCTGACTTAAGAACGGATAAAAGTCGCGCTTTAGCGAATAAACACTGTTATTATCGGTAAATCGCTGTGGTAGAAGAGGAATAAAACATATTCAGACATGCTGCTGTGGGAAAACAATCAACTTCAAGCTTCACCTCACACCGTTGCTGATTGTTTTCCTATAACATCACTCGATTTCCTTCTGTCTACAGTAATCTTGCCGTGAAGAGGTCAGAAAGGGATTTGGACTCATTTCCAGTGTAATTAAAATGCAGGAAAGCTTCATTAATTCACACTTACTGTAGCTCACTCGGTGTCCTGGCCTGTCGTCGCCGTGACGATGAGATCTCACCTTCGCTTCCAACACACTTTTTCTTTTATTTAGTCACTCCAGATGCTCAAGACATGGTTAAATTAATGATGCAAGGAATAAACACTCCGGGACGTGCTGCTATCGGAAAATGATCGACGTTGGGGTTGCGTGCCAGTAACAACGGCACATCTCGAAGTCTTTTATTCCTTAATACCGCAGAAATTAATTGACATTAACATTATGATCCATTTATAGTTAGATTTAATGCTGTGCATCTCGTTCTCCCTTCCCTATCTCGTCCCCCCAGCAGCTCTATTTTGCCTTCTCTAGAAGTTAAAAATAAGCCAAAAAAAACCACGCGGCTTTTCACGTTACCAAGAAACCGCATGAAACGTAAAAACTCCTCAGTTCTAAAGCTACAGCTTTACCACTGACTCCTACCAAGCACTGACACTGAAGACTCCTTCCATCAATGTTACAAATCTCTTTATAATTGCGCATCTACGGAGGATACGATGAACGAACTGTTATTGCATGTTAATATAAACCCGTGCTAGTAATCAACACCTTCTGACCAATCAGATTCGATTATATGAAGGTCTGGACACCAAACCTACCGTGGCTGATCTTTAAAGAAGTGCTTCTTTTTGTTCGAACATCCGCATAGCTGTGTTTGTGTTTCTGTGGTAATGTCGCCGCAGCTAAAGACGTGGATTTCCGAGTGATTATTGGTATTGATTGCTGAATTGGTCGCTAATTGAATTACGCCGGTAGCTTGTAACGCACACAGGAGATTCTCCGGAGGCCAACAGTCTGCCCGAGGGTGATACGTGGCACTAAAGTGCATCTGAGACAGCGTCTGCGTGCACGTATAAGCGTCGTCCTGATCATCAGCAAAGCACAGATTTGATTAGTGCTGTATTGATTCTTCTCAAGAGTTTTTTTTCTATATCCAGGGGACAAATCTTATAAGCACATCCCCAAACAGAGATCACATGATGCTTATATGAAATAAAGCTTTTAT
This sequence comes from Stegophilus panzeri, assembly GCA_024331685.1. NCBI lineage: Eukaryota > Metazoa > Chordata > Actinopteri > Siluriformes > Trichomycteridae > Stegophilus > Stegophilus panzeri. The sequence continues at coordinate 7,302,154 of JANDJT010000050.1, forward strand.
CACCAGCAGCAACACTCACTGCGCTTTTTTTTTTTTTTACATCTTCCCTCCTTTTTTTGTTGTAATAATGGCACAAGTATAATTATTTCAATTAATTGCACATGACATTTAAGATAATACAATATCACGTAATCATAATATCATCATAGCGATATCATTATTATGCTTAAATGTGATCATCTATCATAATGTAAGTAAGGAGTAAAGCGCTACATGTTGTGTTATTATAGGAAAACAATCAACGACCGGCTGGTGTGGTGGACCGGAGTGACTATTGATTATTTTCCGGTAAAAGCACATCCTGAAGTGTTGTATTCCTCTATTACCACAGCAGGTTGCCAGCGAATACAATTCTTTTATTTATTAAACAACAACGCATTTTTATCCATTTATAGTTACCTTTCATTTCTGTAAAACAGTTACTTCCTGTTCGCATTTATGTTATAGCAGCTATAAACAGTCGTTCCCTCGCCATAACACACACACACACACACACACACACACGAAAACCCCACACAGCTTGTCATTTTACTGAGAATCCACAAAGGAACATAAGCTCCTCTGTACTGAAGATGTCTGAAACTTTTGTCGATGTCGATGACTTTTGACACTGGAGACTCCTTACACAGGCACTAGCTAAGAACTAGATTAGCGATGTCGCTGTAGCTATAAGAATAAGAATAATACAAATGACTTCAAAATTTAGACAAAAATCTCTGGAGTATCAAATTATCCACAGATGTTTTCGTAAAATGCTGAGGGGAAAAAAAAAAAAAAAACGGCAGCTACGCTGTTACGACTTTAAGCATGCTAAAATGCCAACCAAGCTAAAATGGCCGCCTCATTTTGAGAAACGTTAACATTGTGTCATATTCGAATCTTATTTATTCGTATTTATTTAGAAAGCAAAGCAGTGAGGGTCCAACAATTCCCAAATTCAAATTCCCACCATTGGCGGCCTTGGGCTCCGACCTTCCGAGCTTGAGATGTTTAGAACAGACTAAATTACAGTTTTAGAGTAAAAACAAGGAAGCATTTGAATGATTTTTTTTTTGTTTTTGTTATATTTCGATCAGAAATGCTCAGAAGTGACAGATTGGATCTCTGCAGACGGTGCTAACCTTTTAAACTTGGATTAAAAAAACAACATTTTATTATATTTATGGTATTTGGCAGATGCCCTTATCCAGAGCAACTTACAATTACCTCATTTATACAGCTGAGCAGGTGAGGGTTAAGGACCTCGCTCAAGGGCCCAACAGTGACAGCTTGGTAGGGCTGGGATTCGAACTCATGACCTTCTGAGCAGAAGTTTGACATCTTAACCACTGAGCTTATATATTTTATGTATCCTATATTTTACACCACTTTCCCATATTTTATAATATATATCCCATATTTTATACCACTTCCCATATTTTATATATCCCATGTTTTATACCACTTCCCATATTTGATATATTTTATATATCCCATATTTTATACCACTTCCCATATTATATATCCCATATTTTATACCACTTCCCATATTTTATATATTTTATATATCCCATATTTTATACGACTTTCCATATTTTATATATTTTATATATTTTATATATCCCATGTTTTATACCACTTCCCATATTATATATCCCATATTTTTTACCACTTTCCATATTTTATATATTTTATATATCCCATGTTTTATACCACTTCCCATATTATATATCCCATATTTTATACCACTTTCCATATTTTATATATTTTATATCCCATATTTTATATATTTTATATCCCATATTTTATACCACTTCCCATATTTTATATATTTTATATATCCCATATTTTATACCACTTTCCATATTTTATATATTTTATATATTTTATATATCCCATGTTTTATACCACTTCCCATATTATATATCCCATATTTTTTACCACTTTCCATATTTTATATATTTTATATATCCCATGTTTTATACCACTTCCCATATTATATATCCCATATTTTATACCACTTTCCATATTTTATATATTTTATATCCCATATTTTATATATTTTATATCCCATATTTTATACCACTTCCCATATTTTATATATTTTATATATCCCATATTTTATACCACTTTCCATATTTTATATATTTTATATATCCCATGTTTTATACCACTTCCCATATTATATATATCCTATATTTTATACCACTTCCCATATTTGATATATTTTATATATCCCATATTTTATACCACTTTCCATATTTTATATATTTTATATATCCCATATTTTATACCACTTCCCATATTTGATATATTGTATATATATATATATAATATTTTATACCACTTCCCATATTTTATATATTGTATATATAATATTTTATACCACTTCCTATATTTTATATATCCTATATTTTATACCACTTTCCCATATTTGATATATCCTATATTTTATACCACTTCCCATATTTGATATATTGTATATATATAATATTTTATACCACTTCCTATATTTTATATATTTTATATATCCCATGTTTTATACCACTTCCCATATTATATATATCCTATATTTTATACCACTTCCTATATTTGATATATTTTATATATCCCATATTTTATACCACTTTCCCATATTTGATATAATCTGTGTCAGGCTGTAAATGTGAAACTGCCATTTTCGCTATAAAGCGTGCCGTGTCCTGGACGAACTCCTACGACACGAATCAGTCGAGTGTGGAGAAACCTGACCTGGCGTGATCTTTCGTAAATGCACCTCTATTCTTGTTTGCCACTGCGAGTGAGTTTATGAGAATGCGTCGTGAGAAATTTTCATGCATTTTTCTTCACATCTTAATGAGCATCGCTTTGCATAAAGCATAAAGCTCCCAAGCTTTTTCCCGAAGGGGTACAGCAACCCACAGTTTACAGGTCAGAGTTATTTTTCCTCTGTGTTTTATTTATTTATTCATTTATTTAATCAACATTGAAAACATCATTATCCTCCCTGAAGGACATTTTCCCCGTAATTAACTGCCGTATCTAAATAACACCTGCGTCAAACCAAACCCGCATCCGCCCCTGCTTCCCCTTATCATCGCTAAACACACCGGAATTTTTTTTTTTTTTTTTGCATAAGAATGTACTTCATTTTTTTTGCCCTGATCATGATAGTAATGTAATTACTGTATAATAAGGTTCTTTACTGTAATCGGATTTGCATGGAGATCGGGCGTTATAGTCAAAGTAGGTCAGATTTTCCTTTTATTGGATGATCAAAAGCGAGCATACATACTGTACACTGAGTCGAAGGTCAGAAGCGGCGAGGTTTCAGTGTAAGCTTAATTTGATTTCGATTCTTAAAAAATTTCACTCTACCTGCCTCGAGTGAATTAGCAAATATTGATTTGTTCTAATACGTTATTGTTTCTATAGTAACAGCTCATTCACAGGGATTTCTATAGCGGTCTAATCATGACTAAGCTTTAAAAATGTCTAGTATGACGTTCATTATAAAAAAAATGAATAAAAACTGTAATCGTTGGCAAACTGCTGTGATATAACAATTTTTTTTTTTAAACTTTTTTTGAGGTCACATGACCTCGTTGTAATTATTTTCCTATAACAGGAAACGACACTGAACGTTTTAGTCCTCACTTCTGATCCAGAACTTTTGTTCTGTACTGTATAATACGTGCAGAATACGTGATACGTGACACGCGTGGCTATAACGTGACGATTTGCGCGTCCTTCGTCCTTCCTCTGACCGCCGCCTCGGCTTCTGTTGAGCGAGGAACGTAACCGCAAGCTGCTGCGAGGACGCTGAAATATGCCGTCCCATATGATCCCAAAGAAACCTGGAGGAAAGCCAGGAGTGCTCAGTGGGCCAGCTGTTGATAAAGAAGGAGCTTAAAAAGATTCCGGTGAAATCAGGCTGGATGCTAATTAGTCGGCCGGCGCAGTTTGAGACCATCTTCGGAAATTGGTGTTGGGAATTCTGGTCCGAACGCGTCGCTTAATTGGAGTTAGAGCGTTCACATCCCAAACCGATTAAAACACGATGGCCAAAACGGTCACCAAGAGAATGGTAATTGATTTTGTTGGCCGTAGGTTCAGTCGTAGGTTAGTAGGTTTTTCCATCAACTTGCTTTGTTTCGATTTGAATTCACCCATAGGAAACTCCAAATGGCTGTGCCAGAAAAGAAAAAACTATTTCTGCACATGGTTGAGATGAATAAATGTATCAATGAAACAAAGTTGGGAGGACGTTAGATGAAAATTTGTCTTTCCAGTAAACGTTGACATAGTATAACAGACTCGATGAACGTTGAGTCTCTCGAATTAAGACATTTCTTTTAAAAAAAAAAGTAATCAAGGTCCACGTTGGGCTTCAAAACCCTGAACCTGTGGTAGAGCGGGTTGTTCACTATTTGTAGAGTTGGTGGTTTGATTCCTACATGACTCCACATACCGAAGTGTCCTTGGGCAAGTCACTGAACCCCAAGGTGCTCCCGATGGTAGGCTAGCACCTTGCATGGCAGCTCTGCTACCATTGGCGTGTGAGTGTGTGTGAATGAGAACCAGTGTAACGCACTTTGTAGAACCGCTAAGGTTAAAAAAGCCTTATAGAAGTGCAGACCATTTACCATTTACCAAATGTTACCTAAATCCACAAGATCTGCGACTGAAAAAAAACCCGTCGTTACCTCAAGCTCAAGAATGTTTGTGTTCATGCGAGCCTGTTTACCCATCTTACTCAGGGTTCTTCTGACGTGCCGAGCACACGTCATCGCACGGTCTGTCGTAGAATTTGACCGAGCTTTTACAGCGTGAAGAAAACCGCAAATTAGAAAGCAGCTCAGAGATGAGAGGGGAAAAAAAACAACAGGGTTCATTTAAAACCAGGAGTTATGACTTGCAGTGTAGAATTATTCAAGATGTTGCAAAGCACTGAGCCAAATACACACACACACACACACACACACACACATACAGGTTAATGAGACACCAATGAGACTAATTACAAGCAGCAGGTGGACAAACAGGAAACAGGTTCTAGCAATGATCAGGGGAGATCCTGAGGTCTGAGGTGATGCTTTTGCTTTGGTCGTGCCACTAGAGAACGTCTGAGCCAGACGATGTTCCTGATGTTCCTGGCTGCTCGGAGACGTCACAGATCAGAGGGACGTCAACTGGTTGGCCGCGGTTCGGATACGGATCCAGCACTCAGCGTTACAGCCAAACTAACCCTTGGGGAAAATGCTGTAGCAGGATGCTGATCAACTCTAGTTTTCTAAACATGAACCAGAGCAGCTTCTGTTACTGTTTTATCCAAACATCAAACATCACCAATGAAAAGTCTATAACGGTTCCTGTTTAAAGATTTAAGGAGTTATTCGCTAATTTACTCAGACCCTTTATTATCGACTTGACAAACCCAGGTAGTTAAAGATCTGTAGAACGAACCTTACAGAACTCCTCAGGAACATAAACTGTCTGAAGAACCCTTGAGGAACTGCTTTTTTTTCCCTAAGAGTCTCTAATCACAAGAGCTAAAGACTGCTCCTAAATCAGCTCGACATGGACTCGTGTGTGTGAGTGTGTGTGTGTGTGACGTGTACTACTCAGGATGTTCAGCGTGCAGTAATTGTGATCATGTTTGCTCTTTGTGCTGTACTGTATAATAGTCCTCGCGCGTCCCGTCAGCACTGTGCGGCGACTGCGTTATCTCTGCTTCAGATATCAGGATGAGTGAAGATCCTTGTCTGATACAATAGACGATGCCAGGATGAGCGCGCACACACACACACACACACACACACACACACACACACACACACAGAGTTTGTATACACAGCTCAGTCAGGATTACATTGTGGCACTATGTACAGAAAGATGATATAATTGGATACATAAGTACACTCAAGAGTGGAAGGTTTTTACTTTTTATGTGCATGCAAGAGTTTAAATCCCGCTAGTGTAAAATTTGTTTACATTTTGGGTAATATTAGAATAGGGGAAAAATAATTTTTTAGTTGGTTAGAAAATGATGTGCAGTCCCACGCACTGTCTGGCTTAGGCCACGCCCACTTCCAGATATCACTGTGTTACGTCCCTAACTCATATAATATTTGGTATGCTGCACGGTCATGTACTGATTCGCTAAGTTTAATTCCTGATTCTACAGTACATGCTAAAAATAGGTTTTTGGACAAACAAGAGAGATGGCAGAACGTGGTGGAAAGCAACAGCGTGAACGTCCCGTGAGGTCTGCCAAGCGGCTATGGTGATAATAGATGAGGAGCGGAAAGCAGCAGTTGTGATAGATCTTGCGGCCCAGAGTGATTGTGACATTTAAAAGCTGGAGCAACACGTGTACTATCATGTCAAGAGTGCTAAAAAAAATGGACCAAGATCCAATTAATACCTGCTCGGTGGTGTGGTCCTGTGCGGTAGAGGGGGGTCAAAACATTTGCAAAAGTCAGCAGCCAACTTGGCCCATTTTCGGTTTACAGACCACGAAAAAAAAAAAAAAACAACAACAGAATTTAACGGGAATATCATATCCATCAGTCCCATGGACAAATTTGTCTTTTTATTATGAACCCTTGTTATTACAAGGAAGTGTGACTGTCGTTGGAATTGGACGCCGCCCATTTATTTCTCTGGGACAGCTCGCTGCAGTGGAGATATTACCTCGGCAAGGAGCAAGGCATTGGGCTTGTATGCCATACATCCATCAACGTAATGTCCACTCCACTCTTGACACTGCCGATGTCCAGCGTCCATTTCGACATCAGCTCCACCTCTGTTTCACGGGCCATTTCCTCACCGTAAATAATAGATCCCTGAGCTTTGGTACGCTCAGCTAATTACGGCGAGCTTTCCCTCACTTAACCCTTGTGTTCTGCTCACCACGAAGACATCGATCTCCCATTGATCCAGGATATGTTTTTGTGTGTTTATTTTCTAATTTTACAGCAACTAATATTTCAAGATATTTCTAGTTATTTTCAGGTACACCCACTTTCTAGCTACATTCTACGGTCGCACAAAATAAAAATCACAACCTCTTCACAAGATCCGTTCCTCAGTGGAGATTCTGCAGCGCCACAATTCCTCCTGATTCGCTCTGACCAATGAGTCACAGCGACATCGTACTCCATATGTCACCTCAGGAAAACTTCGAAAGCTTGGCGAGTCGAGCTTGTAGTCAGAAGCAGCACATATCTAAGCCCTAAACAAATGATTTAACATCATGTAAAGTGGATATTAAATTCCTGATTACTAAACAAACATTAAACACTTGGTGGTGTGCCGTTAGAGAAAAATAATGAGTGTGAGGACGCGGAGTTATTGTTAACACGCCGAAGTTATTTTCCTATAGTAACGGCATCCATGGAGCAAGTTCTCACTTATGTTACAGCAGCAATAAACGGTCGTTCCCTCGCCAGCATGTAATTTCTCTCGCTCTCTCTCTCTCTCTCTCTCTCTGGAAGTGAATAAGACCAAAAGAGTCAGAAAAAAAGCCCTAACACTGGAGACTCCTTCCTAAAATGTGAAATAACCGATGGTTAGACACTCTGTTACTATAGAAACGGCATTCATATAAACCTGCGCTACAGTCAGAGTTGCAGTTCTACAAAACAAATCACCTTCTGACCAATCAGAATGGAGAACTCAACGGTGCTGTGGTTTAAAAAGAAAAAAAGCTATGTCGATATCTTCAGTTTATCAGAAGCTCCGCGGCGATATTTAGACTCGATATTTTCTTTGGAAATTCCCACCACGCTCATCCCGACAGACAGAAACCAATGCTCTGTTTAATTCCGCCTCATTCCTCCAGATGAAGTGCTTCTGCATGCAGAGCTGCAAATTAGGCCCGGCTTCGGCCGGCCCCTGCACGTCTCCGTCTCGCTGAGGCGTCTTTAGATTTGTTGCTCAGCCATCAATCATCTGCCCACTGCCAAAACTAACTTTTAATTGCAGCAGGCGGAATCCAGAAGCAGCAGCTGAGGCTCAAGGAAGAAGAAGAAGAACAACAACAACAAAAACCCTCACTGAGTCTCAGCCTCACCTGCATACCTGTTGAGTGACTCAGTTATCCCAGTGTGGCCAGCTGGACCAAGAGCAGGCCATCTGAGGAACACCAACCTGAAAATATCAGCTAAATCTGGCAGCTGCTGGAGCGGTGAGGCTGAGACAATGAGCTCGGAGGACACGATGGACATGGGAAATGGAGAACAAGAGCAAAAGACGCAGTGAGAACAGAGAGAGAGAGAGAGAGCGCGAGAGAGCGAGAGAGAGAAAGAGAACTAGAGAGTGATGTGTTTCTAAACATGCTTTTGGATTTTGCTATAATTTATCCATACTGCAGAGGTGCTAACAAGAGCATTCTAGCAGAAGGAAATTCAGTGAGATGGAAAAAGAGAGAGAGAGAGAGAGAGAGAGAGATGGTGAGAGATTAAGACAGAGAGTGAGATAGAAGAAGGAGAGAAACAGAGCGTGGGATAGAAAAGCAGAGAGTGAGAGAAAAAGAGACAGACAGTAACAGATAGGAAAAAAGAGGGACAGAGTGAGACAGAAAAAAGGAGAGACAGGGATAGAGACGGAAAAAGAGAGAGTGAGACAGAAAAAAGAGAGAGAGAGACAGTGGGACAGAGAAAGAGAGAGACAGACAGTGGGACAGAGCGAGAGAGACAGAGATAGAAAAAGGAGAGCGACAAAGATGGTGAGAGATTGAGACAGAGAGTGGGACAGAAAAAAGAGAGAGAGAGATAAAAAAAAGGAGACAGACAGAGTGAGAAAAAAGCGGGAGAGAGTGAGACAGAAAAAGAGAGATGGAGAGTGAGATAGAACAAGAAAGAGGCAGAGAGAGAGAGAGAGAGACAGACAAAGAGAGAGATGGAGAGTGAGACAGAAAAAGAAAGAGGCAGAGAGAGAGTGAGACAGAAAAAGAAAGAGGCAGAGAGTGAGACAGAAAAAGAAAGGCAGAGAGAGAGATAAAGAAAGACAGAGAGTGAGACAGAAGGAAGAGAGAGAAAGAGAGTGAGACAGAAAAAGGAGGGAGACAGTGCGAGATAGAAAAAGGTGAGAGCGTGAGACAGGAAAACAGAGAGACAGAGAGGTAGAGACAATAAGACAAAGTGAGACAGGTAGACAGATGCCAAGAGAGACAAAGAGGGTGAGAGATTAAAACAGAGAGTGAGACAGAGAGATTGAAAGTGAGTCACAAAAAAAGAGCGAGTAAAACCGAAAGAGAGTGAGACCAGGAGATAGATTGAGACAGAGAGTGAGACAAGAAGAGACAGAAGAAGCGAGACAAAGAAAAAGAGAGTGAGACAGGGGGAGAGAGAGAGCAGTATATCATTCTCAATCAGTGAATTATGGCTCTGCTGTAGTGGAGGACGTGACCTGCTTGATATTGTGCCAACACACACACACACACACACACACACACACACACTTAGCAGAGAACCACATGACAGATCACACACGTCTGTCTCACACAAATGAGACGTCTCAGTGTGTGAGGGAGTGACACAAACACAGCACTGTGAGGTGAGACAGGTCAGAGACAGAGGACAGACAGAATTGCTAAGATGACCAGACAGAAAGACAAAGATGTGTCTTTCTCTTATTCATCTATTTAGATGTGTGTGTGTGTGTGTGTGTGTGTGTGTGTGTGTGTGTGTGTGTGTGTGTGTGTGCGCGTGCACAGTGGTGTACAGGTACAGGTCATGACCCCTCTGAATAGGTTGTCATTCTCCTCCTCCATCATGTTCGTTTGTACTTTTTTTCTGTGTTTCCGCTCACATTGGTGCGAAAGTGACAGAACGGAAGAAGAAGAAAACGAACTTGCCAGTTCTTTGTCCTTAGCAACAACATGACAACAACTTTACACCCCCACACACACCAGATATCTCCTCTGTAATGACTGATCACATACAAAACAGTGCTATGAACACTAACCCCGCCCCTAACTCCACCCCTAGCCCCGCCCATTCGCTCATACTAACCCTGTTGATTCTGCATGATTGTTGAGAAGGTTGTACAGGTGGAGAGCAATCTATATGCACTATAATGCGCAGTTAGTTGACATTCAGTGTGTGTGAGTGAGTGAGTGAGTGAGTAAGAGAGAAAGAGAGAGAGAGAGAGAGAGAGAGAGTGAGTCTACATATCTAACATGCTGGGGAATTCGAAGAAAAGAATTTCACTGTGCTGTAATGTATATGTGACCAATAAAGACTCATTATCATATGTAGAGAGAGAGATGGATTATCTACATTAGGATAGATAGATAGTGTGTGTGTGTGTATATATACATAGTCCACATATAGAGAAATAGAATCAGAGAGAGACAGAGATTATCCACATTAGGACAGATAGATAGACAGACAGACAGATAGATAGATAGACAGATAGATAGATAGATAGAGAGAGTGTGTGTGTACATAGTCCATATATGGAGAAATAGAATCAGAGAGAGAGAGAGAGAGAGAGAGAGAGAGAGAGATTATCTACATTAGGATAGAGAGATAGATAGTGTG
>JANDJT010000050.1:7315613-7332406 GCA_024331685.1 Stegophilus panzeri
ATCAATAATCGCTGTTTACATGCTAGTTTCTTAATCAGAGTATCGTCTTAATCGGGTTAATATCGGAATATTGTTGTACATATAAACGTACTAATTGGTGCATAACGTAATCAACAATCAAAAACTAGCTAGGTTTGCTAGAAGGCTAGCAACATTAAGCAAGCTAGCTAAATTTAGAAACCAGGAAGCAAGTTTGCTAACAGGCTAGCTAAACTTCTGCAACCTCTTGCTGTGGGTTGTGCTTGCCTAATTCAACTGAACTGAAATCCCTCCCTTGACAGAACCAGGACTTGCTTTAGAGCGCAGCAGATACCCGGTAACTCGCAGTTATCTCCGTTACTGACCGTTATACCAAATCCGAAGCTCCAAACACAATACACTATCATCATTCAAACGGAATCTCTGAAATCTCTCCAAAGAAATATACTTTTAGAGCTTGAACTTGTAAAGTAGTTCAAATATTCTAGAAGAGCTCTGGGATATATTTAGGTCAACATCAAAAGCTTCGATTGCAGCTTTGACACAGATGGGAGCTGAAAGCAGCAGGGAGAGGGAGAGAGAGATGAACAGCCGGCTTCTCCACATGCCTCAAATGCTCTCCTCGGCAGCTCCCATAACCTCTAACAAAGCTCGACGCACCCAGGTCACAGCACCAACATGCCGGAGGTCTGTTCTACCTGAGCCAAGGAGCTTGAAGCAAACAATAACGTGGACAGTCTGGATCAGGAGGGGTCGGATGAAAACTCAGGGTCTACAGCATTACATTCACATTTATGTATGCAAATGAGACATCATTTACCTAAATACGAGTACATATGCATGCATACGTAGCCAAAAATATAGTCTGTGGATGATGTTAGGATTAAAATTTTAATTTCACTCTTAAATTTTACAGAAGGTTTTATTGGGAAAAAAAATGTGTCATTAATTTGTTTAATCACTATAATGCATGGCGATGTTTTCTATAGAGAGATGTTTATTTAGCATTTATGGAAGGAGTCTCCAGTGTCAGCACTTGTAACATGTAACATGACAGAGGAGTTTGTATTTTGTGGTATCTCTGCAACTTCAAGAGAGAAAAAAAACAAAAAAGAGTGTCGATGAGGGAGCGACTTTTGACGGCACCTAACGCAGCGGTTAACAGGAGCTAACTTGTTTCAAACTTGCTGTTATGTAATGGAAAATCATTTGAATCATCATTGGGGTGGTAACAGTACCTGTGGTTTGCCTTTTCACCTCATCATTGATTATTTTCCAAACCCCATTGCATTGTAAAAGGTTTTCAGTACATTCTGAAACGGTCCGCTAATATTAAGTAGGGCAAGAGGATTTCTTCACTCATCTGAGAGGTATTGTCAGTCCTTTTCCAGACAACAATGGCCAGGGTCTGGCTTAAAAAGAAGAATAAACTGGATCAACTGGACCAAACCATCTCCGAACAGAAGGGGAGGATCCACCACCTACCTTGTTATATAAGATTCTTCATGGTTCCTCAGAAATCCTGAGAAATGAGCTTCTGAAAGACCGGACCATCACTTGTACCCATCAAGAGCGTATCCCTGCTTCACGCCCAGCAATCCCAGGATAGGCTCCGGATCCACCACGACCCTGATCGGGATAAACGGTTACTGAAAGAAAGTGAATGAAGAGTATTTGGCTTTTTCTGCTGCTTGTGGTCAACCAAAAATGCAGACAAGTAATAAACAGGAAGTAGTAACAAGCGAGCATGCTTGTTTTCCCGGATCACCTCTGAGGGAAAACAATACAGAATCGTTTGTCGGAGGATGACCTACGTACGATCTTGCCGATCCTTTTTAAATCACGTTCATTACGTCAATTCACACTCCGTCATGCATCACACTTCGTAAGGGAACATAAACCAGACGTAGCGTTTTTAGCCTGCCGGTTTCACAGCAATTCACACCTTCATACAACGTCGATGTCATTTGAGTTTCTTGACGTCGTTGGTGTGAATCACAAGTAGAGGCGTAGAACACCAGTAAGATTTCACACCGTTTAGTGAAGCTGATATAGCTCCCGGGTTGGGTGGAGGAACGTTCGTTGGGAATAAACCTCACATCAAATTTCATTCACTAACTACAGATAGAGATTAGGTTTCGGAAAGAATTTCGATTGAAAGACAATGTCCTATTGTGGTCTCTCTTAAAATTTCTGATTCTAACTAAATTAGTACCGATATGAGAACGTTTATAAGTAAATCAAATACTGCTTTAGAAAGACAGTTTGAGAGATATTGGATTCATTTATAGCTGAAGAAAAAGAAGCCCAGTGCTTGTTGTGGATTCTGTGTTTCCGGCTCCTTCTGTGTGGGTTAGAAGTATGCAAGAAAAAATGTGGTTTTTTTTTTTTTTTTTTTTTTTTTTTTTTTTTAATAACCTGTTTAATAATGCATTTCCACATCCAGGTTCTCTCCTCAACATTTCCTCTCATTCCACAAACCAAATTATTCCAAGCCGAAGCCGAGGCTCGGGCCTGATTAAAAAAATAAATAAAAAACGTACTAATAACCGCGCTGCTCTCATCAAGGTTTCTCAGATTGGAGTGGCGCGAACCCGTTACCCTCCGAATTCACGCTGCCTCGTAAATAACGCATGCTTACAAAATTGAACCAGGGAGAGGCGGATAAATGACAGGGTTCGATCTTTAAGCCGTGAAAAAGAGATAACGGAAAAAAGATCAGTGAGGTGGTGTAGGGAGCGGTATTTGAGGCTGGTCAGAAGGGGATGGAGGAAGTGAATTTGCCTCCCAAAGGAAAAGTGGAGGTCAATAGATTTAGGACTTAGACCCAGATATTAGAGGTGAAGTTCCTCTGCAGCATTGCGATAAACAAGTCGAGAGGTTTGGACATCCAGAGGCTCTGGATCTGTCGCGTGGACGGGCTGAGGAAGAGTCCCAAATGACATGGAAATAACACTACGTGAAGACAGTAGGAAATTGCCATCTAAAAGAGTCATCTCTCAGGCAAAAAGCCAGAATGAACATTCCTTAGAGACACCGAGGAGTGGAATGAGACGGAGAGGCAGATCCTGTGGTATTAACGTCAGGTGGCTAGGATAAATGATACGGAGATGCACAGAAACTGATAAATACAGTCAGAGAAACTAGACCCAATTCAACAAAACGCTGCTTAAAGACACGTACTTTTGCTAACTAGCAAGATTTATGCTAATTACCAAACAGAGTAACGCATTAGCTTATAGTCTTAATATGTCGCATATCGCATTGCTCAGGCTTACATTCCTAACCACCACAATGTCTTGCCATTGTGTTGAGATTTTGTTGAGAAAACTGATCGCAGTAGCGCTAACATGTCCGCAGAACAAGTTAGGTCCTGTCCGTACTCCTATTTGAAGACTTTTCTGTGTTGGAAAACTTAAAGTTACTGCTTTACCTCTGACTGGTTAAAAAGCACTGACACTGGAGACTCCTTCCGTAAATACAAAAACATTTCACCAGATCTTACACCACACCTGTAAACAAGCCATTGCTAGCATAGAAACGCTAACGTATTAGAATGAGTGCATGAGTGACCTGTGATTCAGAGCTGCGCAAGTTATAGAAAATTAATCGACACCTTCTGACCAATCAGAGTTGAGAATTCAGTGGCACTGTGGTATAAGGCTGAATAATGAATAACGAACGTCAATAATGTCCCAAAGTCTAGCAGCTCGAGTCGGTCAGAAGCTCTGAGCCGTGTTTCTGGCTGGTTTCCTGTTTTCATTGTTTCCAGCCCTTGTTTCCTGGTTCTCCCATTTCCCTTTGTTCCTATTGTTCTAGTGTTTCCACTGTGGACTTGTGAGTACGGTTTTGACTTTGCTAACCCTGACCACCCTACTCCGGATTCTGTCGTGTGGATAGTGTTTAATAAAAAGACTCAGCACGTCTGTCTGACCCCTCAGGCTCTCCGATCATTACGCAGACACTGAGAGAGATTGAGTTTATCGGGGGGGGGGGTTATGTAATATTGTTATCTCTCTCACATATGACTACCCCTGACTGATCAAGCTCTCACATGCTAACTGAGGTTTTCTGCCCATCGTCCCCCCATCACACAGCACAGCAGGGATGAGGATAACACGGTCAGTCGCCTCTCAGCATGGCGTCCAGCAGCAGTGCGTAGGAGAAAATACAGCTTTCGCACACTTCTCACACAGGCTCTAATGATTTCCAACAGCAGAGTCAAAAACTCAGTTCAATACGCAGTTAATCCCGGAGACGGAAAGCACTTCGCCAGTCATACTTTGTTACGATGTTTAAATATCAATTCGGTCAATTAGATTTTGTAGTCACGCGTTCGACTCATTACATTTAAATTTTCACCTCCCAAGTACTTCTTACAAATTTTAAAGATCATCTTTTTTTTTTTTCCTACCAATTCTATCAAGTTTCTGTGCATTTTAACTTTACTTTATTATTTACTTTATTTATACTGCAGCACTGTTGAATTCTTGAAGTTTTCTGTTATATAACATTCACGGAAGGAGTCCCCAGTGTCGGAGAAAAACAATATCAAACATTCTACAACATTCCATTCAATGTAAATCTTTTTTTTTTTTTTTAAATTGTGTCCGCTTCAGGAAGGTGGATCTCCAGGAACAGGGTTGGTGATGACCGTTGGTCTAGAGGGACAAGTTTGTGGTACCAATTTGTGCTGAAGAAAAAAAAAACCTAGTTCCAGTTTTATGGTTTTGAGATAAACTTCAAATCTCCCTCTGCTGGAACACTTAAAGATTCTAGATAGAACCCTACGATTGAGAGTTTCCTTCTCAGACAGGGTTCCAATTAGAACCCTATTAAGATTAAAGGAACCCTTAATTATACAATGGACCCTTTGAAAGTACCCTTTGAAAAATCTAGTACCAAGATCTAGCTCAATTTTAAACACCTGACATGTTCTAGAAAATAATTTGCCATCATTTGGAGTTTACTCTGCACACGTCCCCAGTTTATACATAGGCCTATACTTTTAGAAGATTCTTTAAGGGTACATTGGACAGCCCAAGGTTCTACCTTGCTGGTAGAAAAAGACCTTATGGTAGTGATCTACACACAACCGTTAAATGTTCCCTCAGAGGAACGACAGAAGAACTGTAAGGGTTTCTAATGTTTTGAAGACTGTAGCTGTACGTAAGTCACAGGGAGATTGAGTTTCTGCATGTATATTCGAGTATTCTCAGAGAAACTTGTTTGAAAGTTGTTTGAAGGGTGTAAGAGAACCTGTTCGAAGGTTGTTCCACCGTCACAGAAACACAAGTGAAAGGAGTTTTACAACTAGTACCATGCGGTGTTGCTATCACCAGGCTCCATTCACTAGCACACTGCAGCAATCAGTATGGAGCGAAGGTGCTGATGATTGACCTCATGTGTGAGTTTAGGGGTGAGGATTTATGGATTATTCTGAAGGTACATGCTTACAGGGAACCGGAAGAGTGAGAAGAATAAGGGTCACTAGGCGAGCTGAGAGATCACATTGTGCTTAGTGGCGTTTGTGTAAAATGAGTAGGGAAAAAAAAAGAAAAAAAAAAAACCCCATGTAACTTCAGGATAGAAACCTTCACGCTTTGCAGCTTCTCTGTAACACGACAAGCTGCATTTTCGAGAGAAAATACGATGTTAATACGATATTGTATCAAGGAGCTAACAGAGAAACTTGAAATTCTTTCTCCTACTGCAATAACAACATCCCCTTGTGACATCAGCGCTAATGTTTCACGCGAAAAACGAAAATACGGCACCAAACAACAAATTAGCACCGGAATCACGTAACACATCGTAAATATTTCAATAAAAACATGTCACTTTACGTCTGCTTGTAGGAATTCTTACACATTTGCAACTCTATGTTGGAAAAAAAAAACAAAAAAAAAAACAAACAAACAAAAAAAAAACATTAATAGTCAGAAACTTTGGATAGACCTGACTGAAATGTTTGGGGTTTTTTTTTTTCTTCGACATCTTAAAGACAGTTCGATCTAATCTTTTGTTGTTTAAAAAAAAAAATTGGCACTGAAGCTCCAAGGCTAATGTAGCTAACAAATTATGTAAGCTTATAGCTACCAGTTTCCTGTCAGACTTTTGATTTTTTAAATGATTCAGCGAGAAATACATCTCCAATTTTTAATACAGACTTATTCTGAGCCAAAGTGTTGAAATGTTTCTCTTTTTTGGTTACTTTGGAGTTTCATTATTTCATCCCTTTTGGTCACAAAATGTTGAAAAAAATAATGATGAAATAAAGAAACTCTATTCTGAGTAAATGTGACTTATATATATATATATAAAAATATAATTAAAAAAAATATATATATAAATCTGCTCAAGTGAACTACACTTTGACTTTATCACATGTTCTGAGCAGCCTCATTGGAGAAGAAAAGATAGAAGAATAGACAGACCCACATGGCAAATGTGAGCTTTGGCGCACTTGCCGGTGGAAGCGGGCGTGTCCTGTGGCGCACTGGCGGCTAAGCGCAGACGCTTCCTCCTGTTCGTGCCCGGAGACACTACGCCAATTACACTCTCTGTGGGAGCAGACTATTTGTGGAAGCCTTTCAGCCTTACACAAGCAGGGGATGTTAGCGTTAGCCATGCTCACAGCGGCCATCATCGCACCTCTTTACCTCACACCGAGGCACGCTCTGGACCCAGCCAATCAAAAAGCGCAGGTACGGTGTGACGTCACGGGGGGATTCAGAGCAGCGTCTCGCGGTGTGTTACGCCAGGTCTATTTTAGGCGGTTAGGTGTACAACAATTGTGCTTTTTATAAATGTGTCATCACCCATGATGATTTGTGGAAGTAAAATAAACCTCATTAGTAAAACATGCACACTAGAATGATGTTATACTCATATTAGATCATTATGATGTCCATTTCAGCTGTAATATCACAGTAACATGTTACTTAACTGTGGTGTTCATACAGATACATGTTAACTACATAAGTCCTTCATAATTGCTGAAAAAGTTCATGCTGGCTCTGATAGAAAGGAGTCAGAACACACAGAGCATCACAGCTTGCTGCGTATGGAGCTGCGTAGCTGCAGTGTGGTCAGAGCGCCCACGCTGACCCCCGTCCACCACCATAAATCCTACAGTAGGCATCAGAACTGGACCATAGAGCAATGGAAGAAGGTGGCCTGGTCTGATGAATCACGTTTTCTTTTACATCATGTGGACAGCCGTGTGTGTGTGTGTGTATGTGTGTGTGTGTGTGTGTGTGTGTGTGTGTGTGTGTGAGTGAGTCGCTTACCTGGTGAAGAAATGGCACCAGGATGCACTATGGGAAGAAGCCGAGCCAAACGAAGAAGGAAGTGTGATGCTCTGAGCAATGTTCTGCTGGGAAACCTTGGGTCCTGGCATTCACGTGGATGTTACTTTGACACTTACCCCCTACCTAAACATTGTTGCAGACCAAGTACATCCTTTCATAGCAACGATATTCCTTAATAGCAGTGGCCTCCTTCAGCAGGATAATGCACCCTGCCACACTGCAAACATTGTTCAGGAACGGTTTGAGGAAGAGTTCAAGGTGTTGACTCGACCTTCCCCAGATCTCAATCCGATCAAACATCTGTAGGATGTTCTGGACAAACAAGTCTGATCCACAGAGATCCCACTTGGCAACTTACAGGATTTAAAGGATCTGCTGCTAACATCTTGATGCCAGATACTGTACCTCAGCACACCTTCAGAGGTCTTGTGGAGTCCATGCCTTGATGGCTCAGAGCTGTTTTACTTTTAAGCACAATTGAAAATCTACACAACTCTATGATGATGTAAAGGATTTGCCTTAGATATTCATTTAAAAAACAAACCAAACACATTAATACACATCTTCTAAGCACAGTTATAAAACTTAGTCAGTTGTTCTGATGTTTCACACAACCTAGTTAAAAAAAAAAAAAAATCACAAACAGATGAACGTATATATTAGCTGAGGCCTAACGCTTTATAAATGTTTACGTAGGTTTATGTCTGTTATATTGCCCTATAAATACCACCCCGAGGTCGAATGTAACCGATATCTCTACCTTTGTCTGAACTCTCAGCTATCACACACATCTTATTAGCGTTTCATAGCAGCAGTGAACCCATTAAACTCGGAGCACTGTGAGAGCTGGCAGTGTCCAACCCCCCTGCTGAAACTCATACACTCTCATTAATCCCCAATATCTTTCACCTCGAGGAGAGCCTGGCGCGGCGGTGTGTACGACAGACCCGCAGGCACAAGTCTACAGAACAATAGGGCTTAGAAATGTAAAAAAATATCGAGCAAGACCCAGGCATAATCATCAATACTTTCAAGTATGATGTTTTCACAAACCACGGTGTAGTTTGTGTAGTCATTTATTTAGGCCTGCGGTGAAACGGATGCATAATTAACATTTTTTCAGCTAGGCTCTAGGCTATGCGCTCTGCTCGCACACTTTTCACTCAGATGACGACATCGGTGACTAACTATGTGTTTAAATTAGCATTTTAAGAACAAACCCAGTATGAAGTGCATAGTACCTCGGCACACGCTACATCCTCACACTTGCTTTGAAAAAAAGGTGATCCCTTTAAATAAAGTCTATAAGCGGCGCATGTAACATACACAACGCAGCACAAAACTACAACCCCGATTCCAAAAAACTTGGGACGCGTCGCAATTTTACATCGAGGATTTGGTGATTATTCTGAAATCGGTCCACAAATCACAGATCGCTGAACCTCCGCCCATCTTTACTTCTGAAAGACTCCGCCTCTCCAAGATCCTCATTTTATACCCAATCATCTTACTGATCTGTTCCCAATTAACCTCCAGCTGTTTCTTTTCACCAACACTTACTTGTCCAGCCTTTTGTACAACAGCGTACATAACGCGTTATGTTTGACGATCCGGATACGACGCACACGCGCATATATTTACAGTGTGAAATATGAAACAAATGGCCACTTTAATAGGAACGGACCGCTTTAACCTCTACTGAACCCTTACTCATTCAAGCAATTATCCATTCAGCCGATCATGTGGCGGCACTGTGATGCATCAAATCAAACCAAATCAAATAAAAACAAATGACCAGGTCAACAGCTTCAGTTAATATTTGATTCGAACGTCAAAATGAGGAAACGCCTGGTTGTTGGTGCCAGTTTGATGATGTCCTGGTGTTTTAAACACATGACAGTCTCTAGAGGTTACACAGAATGGTCTGGAAAAACAAAAAACATCCAGCGAGAGGTGGTTCTGCCTGCTGAAACGCCTTATTGACATTGCTTCAAGTTGACAGGAAGGATGTGGTAACTCAAATAACTGCTCGTTACAACCGTGGTGAGCAGAAAAGCATGTCAGGAAGCACAAGACATCGCATCAGGTTCCAGGCAAGGGCAATATAATGAAAATATAAACGATAGAAATCAAATGTTTTTAATGCAAATAATTCACATTTTTTATTCAAATGATTTTCAATTGATCTAAACAAGTCTTACCAAATGAAGTGATGAATAATTTCTTTGATCATGCCTAGCGTCGTGCTTGTAATAATTAGGTGATGAAGCTCGTTAGTGCCTTGAGGAGAGACAGCGCATGAAGAGGAGGCACAACTGAAGCCCGGCTCCGTAATGCCTGTCCAAGAACCCTTAGGAGAACTTGATGGTAATGAAATGCAGAAGAAGAAAAAAAACATGACCTTTCACCTGCTGCAGAACACAGAACCAAACCAGAACAGATTCACCCAGCAGAACAGAGAGGGGGAAAAAAGATGACAGAGTGAACAGATGATTATGTAAGAAGGAAATAAGCAGTGCACAGGCATACTGAAAGACAGATAGTGAGGGAGAGAGAGACAGGCGGACAGAAGGAGAGAGAAATAGAGAGAAAGACAGAGAGAGACAGACACACAGAGAAAGAGAGAAAAAACATTGATAGAGAAACAGAAAGAGAAAAAAGAGAGAAAAAAAACCTTGATAGAGAGAGAGAGAGAGAGAGAGAGAGACCGAAAGAAACAAAAATGTTAGAGACAGAGACCGAGACAGCCAGAGATAGAGACCGAGAAAGACAAAAACAGATCGAATAAGAGAAAAAGAAAGAGATCAAATTGAGAGAGAATCAGAGAAAGACAGAGTGGCAGATAAAAACAGAGAAAGAGAAACAGACAGAAAGTGAAAGAGACAGAGATAAAACAGACAGTGAGAAAGAAAGAGACAGACACTCTGAGTGAGAGAGAGGGAGAATGAAAGCAACAGAGAGAAAAACAGGGAGAGAGAGAATGAGAGAAACAGGGAGAATGAGAGAGCGAGAGAAAGACAGAGACAGACAGAGAGAAAGAAATAGACAGATACAGAGAGAGAGAATAAGAGAGACAGACAGACAGAAAGTGAAAGAGACTGAGAGAAAACAGACAGACAGACAGACAGACAGACAGAGAGAGACAGAGAGAGAGATTGTGTGTGTGTGTGTGTGTGTGATAGTTGTGTTGAGGCTTTTAACCTGATTAAACTGAATAATCCTCTGTAGTAAAATCCAGGAAGTGAATCCATTAGAACGTGAGGAGACGTCCTGACTGCAGCGTCGTCTTCAGTTCAGTTATTTCAATTACAGCTTATAAAAACAAATGAACCGAATACAGTAAAAGCCAGTTACAGTACAGCTTCCTGCTCCTCAAACTACTGCCTAGCAACCGTTGCTATTCACCGTTATCTCAGCTGTGTTTTCAGCAGTTTCCCATTTAAATGTTTTTGATTTTAAGCTTCACATATGCTGCTCCTTTTCCTCAGGTACTCTCATTTCTAAAATAAAATAATAAACTATAAACAGCTGATTATAGATGATGAAAGGTGTCGTGTTAATAGCTAATATAATAGATAGACCGATTGTGGTTTGTTAAATATTAAGTTAAAATAACAAGATATAATGAGTTATTAAGTCAAGTTAAGACAGTAAGACAAAATAAGGACATAATCTCTTAAAATAATGAGATAACATAACATCTTGATATTACAGAGTTATTCACTCAAAATAATGAGATAATATCTTAAAATTAGATTTTAAGTTGAAATAATGGCACAATCTTAAAAAATAATGAAATTATATTGTAAAACAGTGTTATTTCAGTAACTTGAAATAACTTGTGTAATATTTTGAAATAAGAAGATAATTGACATAACAATTCGATTTACCGACACAATATCCTGAAATACTAAAAAAAAACTCAAAACAATGACTCTTAAAATAAAGTTATTAAGTCGATATAATGAGAAGCTACATCAGAATAATATCTCGTGTGATAATGAGATATCAAGAAACAACAACATATCTTGAAATACTAAGGCATTTATTAAGTGAAAATAAAATGAGATAGTAAGTCAATATAATGGGATAATTTCTTGACATAATGAGATAAAACTGACCATAGCAACCTATCCTGAAATAACGAGATATTAAGTATCAACAGCTTATATACTCTTGAAATCTTAATTTAAAAGTTAATTGAGATAATGCCTCAATACAGTGGCGTAATATCTTGAAATTTATTAAACTGAAGTAATGAGAGGTTTGGTCAAAATAATGACAATAACGAGATACGTTTAAATAATGGCATATATCGAAAAAAATGGTAATAATGACGTCTTGAAATCATGAGATAACGACAAATAATAACATTTGATATTCGTGAGTTAAGACAATGTTACGAGATATTAAGTTGAAATAACTTGCATAATATTTCGAACGAACGTGATAATCATGATAACGTCTCTATATGATCACAGCATCTTGACATGATGAGATAACTCAAAATAATGATGTAATATATTGGTATTAAGTTTAATGAAAGACAATAATGAGATGTTATGTCTATATAACAATATGTCTATATACGTATATGAGATAATGCTCAAAAATAAAGACTTAAGTGAAAATAATGTTACATCGTGTTGGTACACCAGGAAAGACATCTTGAAGTACAAGTTGTTAGCACAAAATAATGAGATAGTATGCTATTATTTTGACGTACTATCTCAAAACAACAAGATAACTCCAAATAATGAGATGTTATGTCTACATAATAATATGTCTATATACTGTACATATATAAAATAATATATCTTGAAATAATGAGATAATAACTCAGAAATAAAGATTTAGGTCAAAATAAAGTTACATCAAGTTATTACCTCCGAATAACGAGATAGTATGTCAAAATAATGACGGACCATCTCGAAACAACAGGATAAGTCGAAATAATGACTTACAATGGGGTTTTTTTTCACAACTTTCAGCTCAGAGCATTTGTTTTATTCCTTGGTTTTCAGATTTGAGAGTTTTTAACAATGCTAAAATAGCCTACTGGGTGATCTGATATGTTCTGACAGTCAGTGTATGTTTCCTCTCACATAACGAACTACAAGTCGCACTGCAAACTTTTAACTGAATACTAAAACATATTTATTATGACTAAACTCAATGACTCGACGATCCGGCCTCCATCGTGAAGTTCAAAAACTGGCGAATCGACTCGCTTGCTTGAAAATGCCATTTTTATTGAACATAAACACTACAGAAAGCTCCAGTTTCTAACACTTTGCTTGATGGAACGAGACCACGTGACATAATCGAATAGAAAAATAAGCAGAGAAATTGAACGGGTTTGCATTTGAACGACTCCATTCACAGAAATCAATTACAGGTTGGTGCGGAGCCGGCTTCCTGGAACTAGAGCAGGTTTCCCCAGAGGACTCGGATTCTTCATCTGTGTGAAGTTTGCCAAACGGTGGCCTCGCCATCAGCACTGTCTCACGCTCTCTCGCTTTCTCACAGATGGCCTTCGGAGATCTGGGCACCATCACGCTGCGTTGTTGCTAAATCCAACTAGAACACTTAGGACCAAAAATAAACACGGTTCCCTCCATTTCAGTCTCATTTCAAACGAACAGTTAATTACAGTGGACTTCTTCTGCACGGGAAACGGGCCGGGTCAGAAACTTTACCAAGGTTGGCGAATAAGAGCTTCGCAGGCTTTTTAGCGCCGAAGCATTTGCCTGGATTAGCGAAGGCTTTTGCTGAGGATTTCAGATGATTTTTCGTCCCAGATAAGAAAGCTCCATTAACTCCGTTTGGTTACGTAACGTATAACTAGAAAATACACGAATAATAAAATGAAGGCAGCAGAGACGATTTAAGATTTGTTGAAACGAACGAGTTTGTGGAAGCTCAGAGCGGAGGAATTCTCCGCAGAATAATGCAGGTTCTTTCATATTAGTCGTCATTCCAGAGATATTCAGAGAAAGAGTCTGGGAACGCTTTTCCACTAACAAGGTGCTCAATGGATAAGTAACTGTAGTACTTGGACCGTTTTCGGATAGGAAAGCACTATTTTGGGGTATTCGTCACTGATTCCCACAGTAACAAATGCCATGTGGTCATGTTTCGGTTCCTGTTTTAGTCCTGGCTCCGCCTCTATCCTGTCACTGGTTTGTACATCTATTGTGAGCACCTGTTCTGTGTTAGCTGGTTTATTTGTCATGTTCTCTGCATCTCTATTTCCTGGTTTTGATCCTGGACGTGTTTTTGCTTTTGTGTTATGAGAGTTTTATTGTTGCCTACCTGGGCTCTTACCTACGCTGCGGAATTTGACAACGATTCTCGGATCACGCGTATCAAAACACATGCTGAATTTACAAGGTACGTTGCAACCAAGAGATGCTGGCTTGGTTGGGGAGATTTTGTCACCATGACGACAACTCCATGTAGCAACTCAAGTCATTTACATGAACAACGTTAAAATGGGATTTAGAGATAATTGCTGGGAAAAATAAATAAGATGACCCTGATTTGTGGATCCCTTGTTCTACCCAGAGCTCGGGTTACTGTCTCTACAGAGTTGCATATTTTCTCCCCATGTCCATGTGGGTTTTTTTTAATGGGTTCTCCATTGGACTGCCTACTCTAAATTGCCCCTCTGTGCAAATTTTTATGCATACCTTGCCCTGTGGGCTATTGGTCTAATAGTCTATGGATTATTTAAGGTGTATTCCTGCATCACACCCAGCGTTCTTGGGATAGACTCCGAATCCACCGTGACTTTGACCAGGATAAAGCACTTACTCAAGACGAATGAATGGTACACGGAAGAAATAACTATTTTATTGGTACTTGCAGCTACACTTTCACTACAAATAGAGTTAGCACTTAAAAGTCATATAAAATTGCTAACAATAATGATATGCTGTACTCTGTTTTGACAATAAAGGCTTTGATTTTGGATGGTATGAAGCCAGAAATACAACTTTCACATTTCCATTGGCTTGTTATGGAAAAAATGGAGGGGGAAAATTCCCAACCAAAGATATCATTGCTACTCTGATTTCAGACCTGACAGCTTTAAAGGGCTCAATGTGCAATATATACCATAGTGCGGTTGAATTCTCAATTCTGATTGGTCAGATGATGTCGAATTCATTTATGACAAACAATAAACAAAGATAGAGAGACAGAGCGCATGAGAGTGAAAAAAACCCCATATAATTGTTGATATGAATTTACTGTTGACATTAATGGAAGGAGTCTCCAGTGTCAGAGCTTGGTAAAAGTCAGAGGTAAAGCTGTAAGTTTCAGTTTTCCATCATGACATTGTTGGGCGGATTATTTCATAACTTCTGGGTTTGATTGGAGAAATTGTGGCTGTTGCTACATAGAGGTTGTTGTTTTTTTACGGGGAAAAACAGTCCAAGTGTGAATTACGAGTAGGAACTTTGCCATGTTCCGGACTTCGAATTAACGTCTAGTTTTAATAATTGACTCTGATCAGCAGAGCGCAACAAGTCAAAATGATGAGTATGATGAAAGCAGGATGATGAAACACAAATACAGCGTCCCTACCATTTTATACGGTATACGTTTTTACACTACGTAAGGACGCAAGGATGTGCTGACTTAATAACTAATATAATTGTCATTTAAACGTTAATGGATAAAGTAATGACAGAGCACTCAAGATGACAATTCCACCAAGAGACAGGACTTTAACGAGATGCTATATGGTGTATCCTGTATGCTCAAACACACTGAGGAGATGCTGAAAGGGTAACGTTGACCTCTTACTGCCATCTAGTGGACCCAGTGTGGAAGTGCGGTTTGATGCGGCGTTATTTTGAGTTCTTTTTTCTCTCATCCAATATTTTTAAGATGTATTTAGAGCAGTTGTAAACTGTGGTCTGAATACAGACTGTGTGGGTTTGTGCTGTATGTTGTCCCTAGCTCTGGTGTGGTTAAAAAGATCATTAAGATCATTAAGACTATGCTTGTTTGTTTGTTTTTTGTTATTGCACATATTTAGGCTCTGGCTTCATTTTATTTTTATTTTTTTTGCAATTAAAGGAATACTTGAGACATAAAAGTGGAAATGTACAATAAATTATTAAACAGCAGAAATAGTGCCCTGTTCAAATTCCATGCGATAAGCCAAATGAGACATCTGGAGAAGGGAATGCGGAGTTTAATTGCATTTAATGGAGGAGTTTGTTAGCATTAAATACATGATCCATTAACAGAAAAGGAAATGTTTTATTCCTATTACTCTAATATATTCCTACAAACATGTGACCGTTACTTATACTGCTTAGCATGTAGGAAATATTATTTTTTTAATTATTATTATTTTTAAATAGGATCTTTATGACATGATATGACATCACTAAATGACTGTATTTGAATCAACTGGGAAAAGAGACTCAGTTTTTGAGCTTGTGTGTGTGTGTGTGTGTGTGAGTGAGTGAGTGAGTGAGTGAGTGAGTGAGTGAGAGAGAGAGAGAGAGAGCGCAACAGGAAGAGAGAAACAGAGAAAGAGAGAGAAAAAGGGAGAGAGAGAGAGAGAGAGAGAGAGAGAGAGAGAGAAAGACAAAGGGAAAGACAGACAGACAGAGACATAAAGAAAGAAAGAAAGAAAGAAAGAAAGAAAGACAGACAGAGAGAAAAGGGGTGATAGAAAGAGTGATGTAAGGTCAGGAGAGGGAAAGGGGGTATGAATAGAGTGAGAGAATCTCACAATAACACAGACTTCAGTAACCAGACCCTGGAAACAGACATAGTAAGATAGAGGAGGTGTTAACCCTAAATTACCCCTACTCTCTATAGAAGTGCACTACCTAGGGTATGAGCCACTGTGAATTTTGGAACAGAGCCAGGCAGTGGGGTCCTGGAGCTTTTCTCACCCCAGTGAGCAGTGTGTTCAGTCTGGACTGGGATACGGAGGATCCTTACAGTCACTCCAATGAGGTAGGAAATATGGTGTGTGTGTGTGTGTGTGTGTGTGTGTGTGTGTGTGTGTGTGTGATTACTGCATGTATTATTTGTGGCAAGTCTTATTAACTCTTAATTTATGCATTTTAGTTGCAAAAATAATAATAATCCCTGAATAATGTGACGTAAATTACAAATGACACAGAAGAAGGGGTCAACTATTGTGTTAAAAGTGCTGAAAAAAAGGGAAAGGGCTCAAATTATTTCATTCATCACGTACACAAAACACACACACACACACACACACACACACACACACACACACAGCGTCACGGCTGGAAAAAGAGCGGTGTATGGGGACCTCATGGTAAAAAATAGAGTGGCTTTTACATGAGAGGTGCAGGTGGCCAAAATCACCCTACAGCCGCGCGCACACACACACACACACACACACGTATACATACACACATATACACACATACACGTATACATACACATATACATACACACACACACACACACACACACACACACACACACACACGTATACAT
>JANDJT010000050.1:7332506-7366269 GCA_024331685.1 Stegophilus panzeri
ACACACATATATACATACACACACACACACATATATACATACACACACACACACATATATACATACACACACACACATATATACATACACACACACACACACACACACACACACACACACACACACACACATATATACATACACATACATACATACACACACACACACGTATACATACACACATATACACACATACATACACACATGCACACAGGGTGTTTGTCATACTGTAACACATGATATCAAGCATCTTCAATTAATTAAAACATTTTTTTCTTTAGGTTTTTTATTCTTATTTGTCTTTTGTTATTTGTAAAGCCCTCTGAGTTGCAGTAAAGTTGCTATATATTTTTCTTCATGTATGTTATTATTATTATCAATATATTAATATACTTTATATATTTTAAGTCGCCTCATTATTTCAACATGTAATAATAATAATAATAATAATAATAATAATAATAATAATAATGAGTAAGCCAGATGTTGATTTTGCTTTAACTGACCAAATAGCGTAGCGGTCATAGCGCTCAGTGTTAATCGGGGGTGTTAAATATTAAGTCAAACTAATGAGATAATATGTCAGAATAACAAGATAATATATCACCATTTCATGTTATTAAGTTGAAATAATGAGATACTACGTCAAAATCACAAGATAATAATGTGAAATAATTCAATGTCAAGTTGAATAACTCGAAATGAGATAGTAAGTTGGAATAATGAGATACTATGTCAAAATAACATGATAGTACCTCATTGTTTAAAGTTGTGTCAAAATAACATGATAACTTGAAATAATAAGATATTAAGTTGAAATAATGAGATACTATGTCAAAATAACATGATAGTACCTCATTATTTAAAGTTGTATCAAAATAACATGAAATGATGGGATATTAAGTTGAAATAATGAGATACTACATCAAAATAACACGATAGCACCTCATTGTTTAAAGTTATGTCAAAATAACATGATAAGAACTTGAAATAACGAGATAGTAAGTTGAAACAATGAGATACTACGTCAAAAGAACATGACAGCACCTCATTATTTAAAGTTATGCCAAAATAACATGATAACTTGAAATAATAAGATATTAAGTTGAAATAATG
Organism: Stegophilus panzeri; assembly: GCA_024331685.1. Lineage (NCBI taxonomy): Eukaryota > Metazoa > Chordata > Actinopteri > Siluriformes > Trichomycteridae > Stegophilus > Stegophilus panzeri. The sequence continues at coordinate 7,333,623 of JANDJT010000050.1, forward strand.
AGATACTATGACAAAATAGCAAGACAATAACATGAAATAATGAGATGGTAAGTTGAAACAATGAGATACTATGTCAAAATAACATAAGAACTTGAAATAATGAGATACTATGTCAAAATAACATGATAAGAACTTGAAATAATGAGATATTACATTTATATTCATAGCTCAAATTAAAAAAAAAACTTAAATAATGAGATAATATGTCAAAATTAGATAATAATTTGAAATCATGAGATAGTACTTGACAATTCCTTCACAACTTGCGGGTCAGGGCTTAAACTGGTTACAACCGGCTGAATAGAGTGAACGTAATCATTTTACAGAACATGTCGAACTGTAGTTGTGATAACGTGTGAAGACTAACATTGAGAATATTTAAACGTGTACACCTGCATTAAACGTCCAGACGAATAATTCATTAACCATCGCCACATCAGGAAGTCCGATACTGACGACAGCGCGGCTTTCACGCGTCTACCTACAGGTCTCTCTGTGTCTCAGCTGTCGTGGTCACGTTTGTGGCTCTGATACGTGAACGCCACGTCCGAGCGAGCAGCTGGCGTTTTCCGACCTCGCGTTCTGGTGTTTACGCAGCTGTAGCGATGATCATTCAGAGACAGAAACTGATGTCAGACACAACCAAATGTGTGTTCAAGGGCGAGATCATTTGCAATGTGTATTTATAGGTCCCTTATTAATAAAGTTTATAGGTCTATAGGTTTATAGGTCCCTTATTAATAAATGTTCCAGTGTTATATCTATCCTATAGGAAAATAATGGCCAATGGATGGAATGATGCAGAATTACAGTACGTCTGTAAGGATTTGTAAAGACGTAAAAACGGATTTGAATATAAATGTAGTATATTTTCGAATTATCGACACGATAAATAAAAGTCCTTTTTTGCTGTGATGTATTTAAATAAACGTACATTTTTGAACGTGTTTTTTTTTTTCTTTCTTGTCAGTATTGTAAGTAATGCTAGTTAGGGAAAGTAACGTCGTGCATTTTATAACAGTGACACATTTTATAACACACAGTGATCGCTAATACACTATAAAGCCGTGAAATTAATTCGTATTACTTTTTTTATTTTATTTGATCATTTTAAACCGTTTTCGTCTTTGAACCCGAAGCCTCGTATTATATTGATCACAGTATAGGATTCAGCTGAGTTTTTTATGGTTGTTGCGGCCTAAAAATGTTTGGTTTTGCTGTGACTTTTTCAAAACTTGCGCCCTTTTTTGTGCTATTGTTATTTTGTTTTTGCAGAAAGCTACTTGAATCGGCGAAACTGCAGTCGCACGAATTTTTTTTGCACGGTCGTTCGCAGTGATGCTTGTCGGTAAACGAGACCTCGTGTTAGCTGTACTCGTGTTCGACACATGTGAATCAAACAGGGCTTTGGCTGAATGCCAAGTCTCGGCCCGAATCTCCTGAAAATCTGCAGCCATTTTGAAAAGTCACAAGCTCCTCCGAATATCGCCAAGTCTCCTTGATTTCGCGTTCGTTTATGCGAACTGAATAGTACGTGACGCAGCTGCTAAACGGCTTGTAATCACATGACTCTGCTCTCAGCTTCTCTTCCCTAGCTGCTTGTGTGTTACAGGATTTACTTTAAGCCTCTGTTATGTGTTTTTAAGCTCTTAATGGCTGAGAGGTCTCTAACCGCCTACTCGCTTGCCTTATCCTGCACCGACGTCCCAGAAGAGTTTGCATCGGTTACTTTTAGCTGCTCCGTGTTCCGGGTTGAAGTTTAAGGATGGTTGTGGAACAGATTGTCATGGCTCTGCATGATGTAACGTGCTTCATAAATAAACCTTGGTTACTCGTTGGTTTACCTATGGGCTCGGTCGTGTATCTTGTCTACGTTTAGAGTGTTGTGAAACGAACACAAAATCAAAGAAGTCCTCTTACAAACCTCTTTCTCACCTCACCACTTAATCGTTTCAATCCGTTCCGTATTTATTCACGAACACGACGAATGAAACGTTTAACCGGATGCAGTTTAATCCGAAACACTCTAAATATTTTTACTAGCTGTGTCATTTCACAACCATAGTTACTCTTTGGGAGTCTACGTTGCACACGGTAACGCAACCCAGGCCGGGAATGTTGCAGGAACACTCTTGCATCGCGCGACACGTTCGCGCTCGTTATTTTTACTCCTCGGAGGCAGATGCTATTTTGACCAGTCTGTTGCCAGACCACTTCATCATATATCACCACCCGCTCGGGATATTTCTACCGCAGAGGCTTGAAACACAGCTCGGCGTTGAGAGCTTTGAGAAACAGCACTCGCACGTCTATCCGAGAGCTTTGTTTCGCTCCTGATTTCCACATTTCTCAGATTTTATGATTTAAGTTCTCCTCTGATGGCTTTTTATGCAAGTCAAATTCATAGCAATGTGTGTGATCATTACCTGACCAGAACACAAAGAATAAACAGAAACACTTCATCGTGTTAACTAATACGAGAGAAACGTTAGTATTAAAACGAGCGCTGTTATAGAGCATGAATCAACAGCTTCTGGCCAATCAGATTTGAGACTTTAACAGATAGTATTACTGTAATTATCTGCACTATCTACACTAACAGCAACGTTATGAAAGGAATGACTCGCGTGCATAGCAGTGACCGATACCAATTAATTCACCTTAGTGAATCCTTCAAAAAGACAGAATTCTTTTACAGATGAAATATATCTACTGTCTAGCCCCAAGGCTAAAGGGGACTAAAGGAATGTCCCCATGTCCACGATACTCTGATTCCCCAGAACTGTTTCCTGTCGCCAATCTGTATTTACTCCTTATATTTACTGATCTTTATCTCCTCTTGTTGGTTTATTTCATAAACGATGGCTCTGATAAGAGGTTTAGTAAACGTCTAAACTGGAGCCGCTGGTCCCATTACTACTGAGAAGGAACGGGTGGAGGATGGAGGACTAATGGCTGTGATCTTTGACTGTAATAAGTCTATAGAGGATGGCAATTTCTCACCCGGAAGAAACAGATGCAGGTCGACTCGGGTTATAGCTCGGGTTCTTGCTCTCTCTCGGGGATTCGCTCTGTAGGTACAGTATGTGCCAATCTTGAAAATGCAGTTCGTTGTGTTTCTATCGAGTACTCTTCTGTTAAACGAGATCACGATGCACACAGCCATGGAGAGATGTCCTAATTTTCTCACAACCACACAAAAAGACCTGAAACTAGCCCCAAAAACATCTGGCCATTAGAAAGGGAGAAGGGTTTTTCCTCCTTTTCTCTGTCTTTGCACAGGAAAGAAGTTCACCATAGTGCGCACGCATTTCTATTTGCAGTATGCATGATTTTGTTTTACATTGGCTGGTACGTCCATAATCCGCTCCAATCTAAACCCTGTCCCCTCTCGGAATCGTTGCAAATTATATAACATACGACACTTTTACTCGTCATTGCCTGCGTTCATGGAAATCGATAAGATGCAATATGCGGAAATTGGTAAGATGTACCTTTGGGGTTTTTTTGCCTCAATTTCACGAGTGAATGAGCATTTAGAGCTAAATAAAATAAAATAAAATAAAATAAAAACAATTCATGCTTCTATAGGAAGGTAATCAACTTTGAGGTGGTAACACATGAGGTGTAGTTACGTGATATGCTTTATGAGGAACATTCAGGGGGAAAAAAAGCTACTTCCTGTTATCAGTGTGAAAGTAGCCAGAGAAAGAAGTCAACCTTAAAGAGTTCAAATGGAGGATACACAGGAAATGGTGAATAAATTCACCTCTCAAGGGAGATTTGGGCTAAATGTCTTTCCTCTGAACTCCCTGCTATCTCCCTCGTTCGGTTTCTCATGTGCTCGTCGGTCAGTTTACGTTATGCTCTCCAGAAGTCAGAGCAGAGAAACATTACTGCTGGAGACAGACGAGGAGAGAGAGAGACGGAGAGGGAGAGAGAGAGAGAGTCGAGCTCTGTGCCGCTGCTTGCTTTCGTCAGAATGAGGGAAACTATGGTGTTTCCATGTACAGGACCAGTGAAGACAGATTCCACACTTCTGACTCGATAAAACTCATTCAGGACAAAATGGTAACAAATCTTCTGTACATTTGGTTCACACTTTCAACAGATGCCTTCATATTGTGTGTGTTTTTTTATACACATATATTATATTAATGGCATTATTATGTTAGAAGTTATTTCATATATTTTGTGGACGTTTTTTTAAACATTTTTAGAGATAGTTTCGTGGTTTAAACCTTGCAGGACTGAGTGTGTCGAGGTATTTGGTCATCTGGTAAATGTCCTAGAAGACAATTGCGTTGTGTGGACAGTGTTTACTCTGCGTAGCAATAAGCAACATGGTAACGCTGTACATGAACACTCTGTTAACTGACTTTTACTGAATTAAGTAACAGGAACAAACTGTGTAACTAACATTTGGATTGTATATTATAGAAGGTTCTTGGTGGTTAATTGGCAAGGCCGAATGGCTTTGTAATATTTATACAGAGCTCAGTTTTAGTAGCATTAAAATAAGTCTTAATGACTTGTTTAGCATGGTGTATACATATTCAACCATCTGATATATGAACAATGCATTTAGGACAGGCAGTGATTTAATATGATACAGTTTAGAGCTGTGATATAAATTAATTCAGTATTGTGGCACTTGAGAGGCACAGCTAGGCCATGCCTTCTTCACTAATAATAACAGGCACAGCTAAGCCATGCCTCCTTCACTAATAATAACAACAGGCACAGATCCAATCCATCTACGGATTATTTTGGGATTTATTTTATAAATAAAATAGTTAATAAAACAACAGAAGCAAAAATAACCACCTGTGACGAATACGGAGCGGATTGTTAGCAGTTAGCATGGCAGCTAGCTATAATACTGGATTCGCAGGGAATGAGGTCAAGTTTTGTAAGCTTTGGTGTAAAAGTGTAGGTATTTTTTCTGTGTAATGACTTTTTTTTCCCCCGCTATGAAAGTGCTAACCCAAGAGATTTATTTTCCATTCATTTATTATTACTCTCACTTTAAAAACGACAGTCAATGAGCCAAATGAGAAAACTGTTCACTTTGTGTTTTTCTAATCAACATGGATTTGTTGGAACAACCGGTTTGCTGTTACCTGCTGGTCTGATTAACCTTGGAGTGTGTGTGTGTGTGTGTGTGTTTGGGAAAGAACCAGCCGACTGTGTTTAGTATAATTACACGGTTATTACTGTTTACAGGCAAACCTGGAGCCCAATATGCTAATGTGAAGATTAAACAGACATGAATGAATGCTTCACTCTGACTGCACAGAGTAATTAAATAAGTAATTACACATTGGGGAAAAAAAACCAAGTGAGGAAAATTAGAAAATGGATAATTTATGAGATTTCCGTTTATGCATCTTAGATTCAGGAAATGTACTGTAGATGTTTCTTATTGACTGAAAGCAACATGAAGGATAATGTACTGTATAATGCATAAAAACTGTGCATTAAAAGTCAATATCAGGGGTTAAATCAGGATATTTTTATGCTGTATCCCAAAATACCACCATCATCTTCCTCTCACGAGTTAGGCTGTGATCAGTTCGGTCACGCTTAGACTTTTGATTTATTCAGTTGTCAAATTATGCACGCTATTTATTTTTATTTCCTGAAATCTGTCATATCTGCTTGTACGGTCTTCATATTAAGAATTTATTCTACAGTTCCATCCATATTATGCAGAAGGTTGGGTCAGCATTATCAGTCTGCCACGTTTGAGTTAGCTGGAAATTTTAGGAACGGTCGCAGTGATGGACGATGGAACATTTCTGCTGACAAAATCTCAGCAGGTTTATCAGCAAGACAAGGAAGATACGTGCATGACAAACACAGGAAACGGAATCATTTCCCTGTTTGGGACTCGGATACTTAGCAAAATGAGAGCCATCATGTTTTAGCTGGAAACATGGAATTCAAAGGAACTCTCGGAAGGTAGATATCATCGCTTTAATTTTGGCGAGAGAGAGAGAAAGAGAAAGATACCGATGTTTGTTCGGTGTATGGGTGTATACGGTCTAGAGGAACATTTCTTTACGTTTGATCTCACATGTTGAAGATAATGAGATCTTGTTCTAGTTTGTTTTGCCCATGCCCCCCCCAATGTCACACTAGGTCCTGGTCAATCATTTGTTTGGTTGACAGATGGATGGGTCAGAGGTCATTACGGCGAGATGAGTCAGGTGTAGCAGAGACAGTGAGACAGCTGCAGGAAGGAGACAGAGCTAAATCAGGATACAGTGAAGACAGATACAACAAGCTAAAGATCATTTATCTTCAAAACCAAATCCTGGGTCTTAGAAACAAGGGTCTGATGACTGATGTTCCAATATCAGTGCAATTAACAGGTCACTCGTATCAAAATAAACCTGTCTAAAGTCATCTGTCCGTGCATTGCAATCATCTTTAACTATTTTCTTCGGAAATTTATTTTTAAATATGCAATATACACAATCGATTATTTAAAAAAAAAAAAAGTTCTAATTTGCATATTACATACAAATGTCCATTTTAGAAATAAATTGCCACCAGGCGAGAAAAAAAAACTCCCTATCAGCGTCTCATAACTATGAGAAAATAATTTCGTTATTACAAGAAAATGCCATTATTACAAGAAATCCTCTCATTATGATGAGAAAACATCTCGTTACGACACAAATATGTTGCGAAGAGTGAACATCTCGTTATCCTGAAAAAAAAATAATAAAAATCGTATTACTACAGTACAGGAAAACATCATATTTTGAAAAAAAGAATATTTCGTTATCGCGAGAAAACATCAGTATTTCATGAAAAGCACCTTGAGATTATAAGAGATTGCTTTATGGAATATTATCTTGTTACTATGGAATAAATATGTTTTTAAAAGCAATATAATTGATCTGGTGGTTTTTTTTACCGTATAGCTTACATGGTCGCCAAATGATCGAAGGTTCTACAAATGACAGAATTAGTTCGATTTTATTTCACGCTTTGATCTCAACGAGATGCTTTTCCTGTAATAAACAGACGTTTTATAGTATTTAATGAGATGTTTTGTTGTAGTTCTGATCTTTTCTATTAGTAACAGGATGCTAATGTTTATTTTTTCCTTTCATGCCAGCAATTTCACACCCAATAGACAGACTTTCAAGTAACATTTATTAAAATATAATTTTTTTTAAGGGAATTGTGTGACAATGTTGCATCCAACTTATTTAGAAAATGTCGCCAAAACTTATTAAAAACATCGAAATGGACTTTAGAATTTGATTCACACTATGTCTAATAGTGCAATTACTTTTATTGTGACAAAAAGGTTCATTAACCAAAAAAAGGCAGAAAAAAAGCTGTTTTTTATATCCTGATATTTTGGCAATATTGTTCAACAGCGAATTTTGCCACAGAATCCAACCCGGAATCTGTGATTCATAATCGCTCTATGATTCAGCGATGATGCAACCGCTTCTCTGTTTTGAGAAATACACTGTGATATATGGGTTAATTATCTAGCGTGTTTAGTGTTGGTCATATATGTGTTGAGATGCTGTTGATCCATCGCTATAAGTATCGCTCATTGCAAGTGATGATGATCCAATTGGCCACATCTTTATCTTTTATCCTTAAAAAAAAAAAAAAAAAAAAAAAAAAAAAAGGATATTGGGGTCCACTTCTAGACTTCTAACCTTCTAGACTCAATTCCCACCTCCGCCCTGTATGTGTGGAGTTTGCATGTTCTCCATGTGCTTCAGGGGTTTCTGGTTTCCTCCCCCAGTCCAAAGACATGCGTTGTCCGTAGAGTGTGAATGTGTGTGATTGTGCCCTGCCATGGATTAACACCCCACCCCGGGTGTTCCCCTCCTTGTGCCCCGAGTCCCCTGGGACAGGCTCCAGGCTCCCCGCGACCCTATGTAAGATACACGGTACACAAAATGGACTGATGGATGGATGATTGTCGAATGATACCCTGCGGTTCCCAACACGGCTCGAATTTCAGCTTTGAATCACTTTCTGTCACGCTTCCTCCACCTGGGGTATTAATCATAATACATAATTCATAATTCATATTTTCCAGTGAGAAGGAAATAATCTTTAGGCCTATAAAACGATGCTGGTTAACTTGGTTGGCTGCCACAAGTGTAAAACACTGCAAATGAGGAACGGCTTAATTTCCTCTGGACTGAAACTTGGACCCTAGGAAAGACACAACTGTAATCTGTCTTGCTGCAGTGCTTTTTAAAAGAGTTCAGACCAAGCATCACGGTGAAGGTTGAACCGAGCATGTTGATGGATAGTTCACAAAGGTTTTGTCTTGTGGACTTTATTCCATCTGTAATCACAGCCTCGCATAATCCGTTTTCCTGAACAAGCCAAACCGAAGACCAGACACGCACTCCAGGCGTCTCATTTATCAACCGTGCCTACGCATAGATTCGTGCGTAAACTGTTCTACTCATAGTACGTGATTTATAAACTTATTCTTCATGATGTGTGTATATTTAGACCTACTCCTGACCACGTGTGTGCAGAAACGTCTAGTCTTACCAAAGTGCCATCACTGGTAAACCGATTATCAGGTGGGGGAGTCAAATACACCCTGAATGGGATGCCAGTCAACGGCAGGTCAGCATTACCACCTAGTTAAATTTACAGGCAGAACCCAGAGGAAATTCATGTGGACGTGTGATGCACAGAAATTCCACACGGACAGTAAAACAAGCTCAGGATCAGATCAGGGACGCAAAATCTACTGGCGACCTTTAACCTAGTTCGGGCTTGTTAATGAGCTGATTTGTTGAACCAGGTACATTGGGGATAGAGAGAATGCCAGAATGTTTAGGGCAGGGGTAAGTCAGGATCAGTACACTGTTGTTTTGTTTGGCTGGATAACAGAATGAAAAATGAAGAAAGATTTCGTCACAGACCAAAACATTGTACTGTACTGAATCTTTCAAATGTGACAGTTTGTTGCCTGCGAATTCTGTTGGGGTCTCAAAGGCTTGAATCAGATTAGACTTTGAGTATTGAGCGCCAATCTGCTTCATGTAGCATGTCACAGTAGATGTTACCAAACTAGCTTCCTCTGTATTTCTTCAGCATTTATATTTATACATTTGTTACACATTTATCCAAAGCAGGGGTGTCCAGTATTATCTGGAAAGGGCCGGTGTGGATGCAGGTTTTCATTCCAACCAAGCAGGAGCTACACTTGAGTGTATTGAAAGCCAAGCTCAATTGATTAAACAGCTGGAATCAGGAGTGGCTCCTGCTTGATTGGAATGAAAACCTGCACCCACACCAGTCCTTTACGGATACAATTGGACACCCCTGGTCTTAACTCGGTTGAGGAATATAGAAAAGTCTTGCTTGATGGCCTTGGCATTGGGTTGAAGTCTTAACCTTTGAACGCTGAGCCACCAATGGCATTACCTGCTACTTTTTGATTTGTCCTACAAAGGGTTAAAAAAAAAAATTAATATACTAATACTGTGACATATTGCTCCCAGTAATTTCACCAGGGTTTTTGTAGATTCCTTCTTTTCTGATTACCGTAGTTGCAAATGCACCAAAAAAGGACCTCAAATGGACATTTATTTCTCGACCATCCAACCAAAGAGGAGAAAATAAACACTAGATTACTGCATGGCCTGAGTTGACAATATATCAAAGTATAATATGTAAATGATGTATCCCACATAATCACCCAGTAATGAATTACTCCGTGTTTCTATCTCCAGAACCCAGACTCCCTGGACTCATCCATCCAGAGCTCTCTCTCTGCTCTCTACCCTCCATTTGAGGCCACAGCTCCTGCCATCCTCAGCCAACTATTACATGTCATTGATGGTCGTTATGGCGGCGATTCCCTTCAGTGCCTAATTGACTTCCTGATCCCAGCCAGGCGAGTCCTGGAGAGGGTGCGCCAGGCGGCTTGTGTGAGTATTGAACAGAATGAAAAGACGCAGCCCAATTAAAATAGTGGTGTCTGGACCCAATCATGATAATAAGCAAGAATATAATTAAACGAGTAGGAATGTTACTCTTAATACAATTGACTTAGTCAGTGCTGTTATAGAAAATGAATCAACACCTTCTGACCAATCATAATTGAGAATTGTTGCAACAAAAAGTGTTGTGGTATAATGTAATGCATGTATAATGCATGTACATTTTGGGCTCTCTTTCTGAACATGCTTTCCTTAGAGAAGCAGAACATGATCTGTCTTTGCACATTCATCAACTATTTGTGTTGACCTCTGTTAGACCTTGGGAGCAGAGATCAGAAGGATACCTCTGACATCAAGAGCATTCCTTCATACTCTTAGTGTAAAGATCTATTTCTCAAGCTTACATCGGCAATTATTCTTACCGTCTAATACTTCTTGTAACCGGAGTAAAGATTTACTAGAGATAGTGGGCCAGTATATGTCAAAAACTGATGAAAAGCTTGAGGTATGTTCTAAACTGCTTGGTGTTGTTGGTGGTGGAGATTTTATAAATCCTTATAAATTTTTTAAAAAATTGGTTAAAAGCTTGACCTGTCTTATCCACACCTCCAAGAAGAGGTGTTCTTGCTCACTGAATGACACCCTGGAGGTTTTTTTTTTTTTCCCATCCATATTCCAACAAATCCTGCTTCTTGTGCTACGATTAGCTAATAGTTCTTATTTATTAAATTTCATGTTTCTTATGTTCATCCAAAAGTCTACCATTGCTACAGTCACTTAAATAGCTTCTCAAATATCCAGCAAAACTAGTCTTGCCCTGCCTCATTTTTTCGTTTACATAGAGTTAGAAATAAATAAAGTATTCCTGTATGCTCCAGGGATCACAAACATGTCATTATTCTGCAACATAATCAGAAAAGTTATCTTAAAAGATGTCTTTCTTTTTGCCAGGTGCCATATTCAGACTTGGCGTGCCATTGTTCGGGCTGGCCTCTGTGCCTTTATGACCACATTGTAGTCCATCTCGCTCCCATCAACCCACTGCTGCTCTCGTTTGAAGACTTTTACCTACAGGTGGTGCCGTTTGAGAAGCAAGCGGCCTGTATCGTGGTTCGGAGCCTATTGGAAGAGGATCAGCATGACTTGGAGGAAACTCCAGTGCCAGAGAACTCATTTAGCCGTATTTTCACCCAGGACTGGCTAAAAGAACTCAACGTAGGCAGGCATGGAAGGCTGCTCAGTCACTGTGTGTTGGCTACTGAGCAGTGCATAGTGAAGGTACCTTGGGATCAGGTGGCCTACCCAGAGTTTGAGGATCAGCCACAACACATGGATTCTTCTGGTACTTATACTCAAAAGGAGTCTTCGAAAGGACCTTCCTGGCAGGGTTATTCGGTTGAGACCAGGATCTGTCCTGCTAAGGATGGTATTGCAGTGTCTTTGTGCTTGGTAGACAGCTCCAGACAGAGTGAGATGAATCAAGCCATGCCTGAGATGAGGCCACTTGGCTGGGTGTCTCCTAATACCTGGGACAGTCGCAGTAAAGGATGTTTTGTACATGAGTATGCAAACGATGTGGATCTTATCAAAGGAAAGGTTGATTTAGGAGACTCTCAGACATGCCCTCAACCTAAAACTTGTCTGCTAAGGACGCACAGGGTCGTGCCTCCTGTTGGCCACGATGATACTGCCCATGATCGTCCCACCTGTGGACGTACTGTAAGGTTTGCAGAGCAGCCTTGCACTCCTTGCCTGAGGAGGAAGCATGGACAGGGGACCAAGAACCAAGAATGCAGATACAAGGAGTATTGCAGGGAAGAACAATGTTCTGTTAGAGTTGAAAAGAGGCAGAAAGAACCAATTCTCTCTGAGAGAACAGCGAGGATGGAGCATCTCCGCAGACCAGCTCGGAAACAGTTTCCACAGATTCAGTCTATAAATAATAACTCCAGTGAAAATCATAGAAAAGTTCCTGATAATGTTCAGGGTATCTTTGCAAACTTGACAGAACTGAACGAAGGAACCATCGCCTGTATCACCCCGACTGTGGTTGAAACAGAATCAGAGAAGTGTCACATTGTTGTCCAAGGATATCCCAGTGAGGGAAAAACAGACAGCAAAACAAAAATGATCCCAAAGTTACATGTAGCTCATGGAAAAAAGACCACTACTTGTGGACTTGTTTCTCCAAAGTTAAACAGACGAAAGCCACCTATGCAAGGTAAGTACAATTCAAGGTTCTTTAAGGGTTTTCTCCTGTTTTTATTTTAGACATATTTTAAATATTTTAATATTTGTCAAACTAGGCATTTATCACATATTAAAGTGCATACATTTTCATGTTGCCAAGCTAGCATATATGTACAGTATATTCCTTTTACATATTTTCTCTAGAAGAAGCTCAAGACCATAAAAATCTTCCCCTTCTTGCTAAGGGACCTTGCACAAACAAAATGGTATCCTCATTACACTGCACTAATCTAAAAAAGCCTGGAATGAGATCATCATTCCCAGCTCCATCGAAACCAGAGACCTGCCTCCTGCAAGCAGGACTTTCGTGCCTTACAGGTAAGACTGAAAAATCAAGCAAATTAAATCAAAATGAGTTTTCAACAAAAGGTTAGAGAACGAAAAATTGATCAGACTTTCAAGCATTTGTACTGGTTGTCATCAAGTCTATGTTAATGTTTTTAAAGTTCTTAGTTCTTAGTCTGTCCCTATCTTTACTGTCCCAAGCTGATGACCATAACTTTTCTATATGATGTCTATAAGTCCATGTCTCCTCCTCAGGTGGCAGAGATCGCTCAAACAGAGTAGTAGTGGAGGTTTATGGTGATCACCAGCACTGGGGGTCTCCTCTGCTGTCCATCTTGGCACTCTCTAATCTTCTGCTTTATTTCCACACCATCATTAGGTATGGAATGTTCCTCACAGGCTTAACTCCATTGCTTGGTTTGGTATGCTGACCCATATCAAGTTGATACTTTATGGCAACCATGTTAGGACCATCATTATACTATAGTACTTCATGATAACTATGATACTACCATAGATTTGTATGGTACTTCAATGGTTCTATGGTACCTGATAGCAGTCATGGGTGCTAGGATTAGCTAAAGGTTTTAGTAAATGTATCAACTATGACATAATCAAAGTTATGCTATGGAACTTCATGCCAACTATGATACTACCATAATTTTACTATGGGACTTCATGGTAACAATGATACTACCGTGGTTACACTATGGTATTCATAGTAACCATGATACTACCATGGTTGTATAATGGTACTTCACACTAACTATGCTACTACCATAGTTTTATTATGGTACTTCATACTAATATGACATTATGAAGGTTTTATTATGGTACTTCAAGGCAACCATGCTACTACAATGCCTTTGCCTTAGTACGTTTTATGAAACAATGGCATTACCAAAGTTTTACTATGAAACTTCATGGCAACCATGATACTACTATAGTTGTAGTTTGGTACTTTATGGTAGTTCTGATAGTCCTGTGGTTTGACTAAGGTACTTCATGGTAACTATGATGCTATCATTGTTTTACTGTGGTAGTTGATGCCATAATGGGTTTAATACGATATTTCACAGTAATCATAATACTGAAAAGTATAATTTAACCTTTAATAAAGCTAATCTACACAATCTGTATTTCCACACAGGAAGGAGGAAAAAGAGTTTGGAATGACGATTGTGTACGACAGCCGCAAAATACCGCCACACCCAGAATTCTTTGAAGCTCTGCAGATGGTGCAAGTGGGTGCTTGAGTATTCCAGATATAAGTAAATCACTGGTGTGGTGTTAGCACTAAACAGCTCACTTTAGCAAGCTTGCACTATGGGCCATGAGTATGGAAGCAAGCAAGTGAAATTATTTTTACAAATATAGTCAATGTGCCACCAACCACCATAACGCAACGTTATTTGAATTAAAAAAAAAAAAAATTGTTCAGATTGTTCAGTTGATTCATAACTCACATTACTCTTACTGTAATTATCCTGGCTTATACAAAAACCAAACATACTCTTTGTTTATTAAAGTTTTTTAATAATTTGCAATGAAGCCTTTACTTAAAGCATCTAGATAGGAGAACCAGGTGTTCAGGCAATAAAACTCTAAATATAACAATTGAGTTTGTTCATTATTAATATTAATTATACAGGTATTATTGCCTGTTATCGTTTGAGATTCAGTGATCATGTGTCTTTTTTTGATTGTTTTTTTTTTGTTTCCTAATTTTTGGACTGTGGTTTGTATGGGGATATATGGGGAATTTTGTCCCAAACACCATGCTTGAGGGCTTTCAGCTAGTCTCATTCTCCTTTCCAGCTCCCAATACAATCTGTATTAAATGACATATTTTAGGTGACTGTTTCAGAGAATAATCTCCATCGCCCTTGGTGTTTTTCTTTGAATTATTTAGGAGCTGGATCCGAAAGCTATCCACTCTGTGCTACTGCTGATCAGTAAGGAGAAAAGTTACAGCCCCGGGACATACCCTGGAGACATGGTTTGGCGCTTTTGCATTGTTGGGTCACGATAATATTAAAATATATGATCGTATCCTCATATATAAAAGTATTCTCATTCATTATACATCGAGATAATAAAGGCATGGCACGCTAAGTTATAAATCCATCTCGTTTTTAACGTAGGAGGTTGTGACATCCCTCAAAGGCCTTCACAGATATATAGAGTACAGCCAGCTGAGCCCAACCCTGGAAGGCACTTTTCTTTACAGTCATAGAAACTGGCTGCACCTCCATCAAGTTCGTTTTATTAAGAGCATTATAAATCACAAGATATGAATTTCTCATAACTACTTGTTATTATAAAATTGTGCAAGCTATAAATTATGTTGTTTGATTTACAGGAACTGTATCCATTTGTGTTGGCTCTGAAGGAAGCAACGAATTTGCTTCTAGAAGCCATAAGGAAGTTAGAAGGTGTCCATAAAATAGACACTGTTCAGGTATAGTGCAAATCACACATCGGTGTCTTTATGTGGATTTCCGTTACTGTTACCACTGCGAAGTAAATTATTTCCTTATAGTGGTGCATCCCAAAGTGTTCGATTCCTTTTATACCACTCAGTATATCTCTATTGTCTCAGAGAGAACCTTCTCCTGCTGCAGGATGCATTTAGTTTTTGTGTCCTGACCAATTATTATTTCTATCTTAAAAGGATGTACAGCAGTGCATTAATGAGCAAAAAGATCTAATGAAGGATGTGCTTGAAGACACCCAATTGGTTACCTTACAAAGGGAAGGCAGAGCCTTGTTGGCCAGGTTGAGATCGGAGAGCGATGTAAGAGCAGCACACTACGAGATGAGCTGGTAATGCTAAAACGCTAATCTGTTAAACCTTATCTAAGGAACTCACTCTAATGTGTTAACCCAAACAGGGATAACCTAGTAAACAAAGCATGTCAAAATGATTCTCTCATGCTTGAACATAATAGCATGGTCTCATGAACATGTTCTTGTCATTTCAAAATAAAGTCACTGAAAGTATTCATATTCTAGTAAATAAATATACAGATACAGAATATTGAATGATGAATAGTGAAAAATCTCCGATATGCTCTTCCAGTAAGGTCATGGACACTGTGGATTCCCTTTACAATGAGGTAGAGCAGCACGTCCATGTGCTGGTGAGAAGGTCCAACATGTCATTCCAACATCTTGGCTTCCTGCTACATCTCAGGAAGATGGAATCAAGATTTCTGGAGGTATCTAATCACAAATCTAGCAGACTAACATTCCAGGAATTTGAGATGTCTCATTTTTATTTGTTTTGGTGCTACTGTTACATCAAGTAGTTTTGTGTCTGGACTTTTGGTGATGATATACGTCCAAACACCAATACCAATTTTGAACTGGACTCCTACTGTGTAAATTTCAAAATGGGAAAATTCGCGAATGATTCTTAAATAGCATTTTAAGGAATACAAAACTAGGAAAGGTGTGCGAGATAAGCTTGACCTGGGATAAAGGAGTAATCCTTTAGTAAGTTTAGAACCTGTGTTGGCTTTCTCCAGATAAAGGACTGGTTTGATGTTGAGGGAGAGAGACGAATACTTGAGGCTGAATCTGCAGAGGAACCAAGCAGGAGCTTTGAAGAGATTCTCCAATGCTTAAGCACGGTCCTCTCTGAAGCTAATGTAATCATTCATTCCTCTCTCTCAGTCAAGCTCAATTATATAAAACAAAACAAAGCCATGAAATCATATTTTTCTCCCCATTGTGGTTCACATGAATGTGTTCTACATTTTTTACAGGAACATAAGCTTCAGGCGATGATGTTACTAAATGAAGCAGAAAGCATCCAGGGACCAAACTATCCTGAGTCAGAAGTGTTCCACATAATGATATCTACATTCAAATCCAACTTGTCTGAATTCTTATCTCAAGCAGAGCAGTACTGTGATGAGATGGACACTATGCTAAATTTGTGCCACTTCTGTGAGAGGGTAAGTTTCCCCTTTTTTTCCCCAGCAAACCCATGTCTTTCCTTTCGAGTTCCAGCGAATCAATTTCCCAGTGAGCACAAAGGTTTTTTTGCAAATGTTGGTGGGACACTTAGATGTTTACAGGGTGAAACTATTGTGGACATATGACATCAGACTTACAATACAGACCAAGAAAAGATGCAAGATTGGGGACAAATCAAGGTCAACCAAGACAGATAGGAAATAGACATGTATAACAGTGTCTTCTTACAGGCCAGTTTAATGGAGGTCTATGGACTTCTCTGGTTAGTAGGTGCTCATTGTGGTTGTTGTCATACAATTTAATCAGTGTATTTCCTTCTCACATTGACAGGCAACTGAGGTGGCCGTAGACTGCTCTCAGCAGTTGGAACAAGAAAGACTGCAGTGCATGAATCATCAAGAGAAATGGGTTGCTCTTCAGGGATGCCATGAAAAGCTTAGCCAGTTTTCCCCAGAACTCTTCCAGGAGGCAAAGAACCAGGCCTGCTTTCTGCAGAACCCCTGGGGGATGAAGGTGTGGAACATGACTTGGCTAAGGTGTCAGGAGGTCAGTCAGCAGCTGGAGGACACCCTGCAGGAGTTGGAGCAAGACCAACGTCCTTCAGTACCTGTATCTTTACAGTATGAATGGCATGGTAATGCAGGACAGGAGAGCACTGATGGAGGGCCAATGCTTCCACAGCCTGACACACAGCAGAAGCTACTTGAATGCCCAGATGTCAAGGCCAGGCAGAACCGTGACAGCATCAACGGCACGGTGACCTGCTTCAACATCAGTTTCAGGCAATCCCGTAAAGGACGTAAAGGGTCCAAAATATCTCCAGTTGCAGATACTGACCAGACGTCACCCAGAAAAACAGCTCATGACCACATCCAGACAACAGTTGCAGGCTCAGACACAGTTGACTGCCAGTGGTTCACTTGGCACCACAACTCAAATAAATACACTAAGGAGGACTCTTCTTCAGCCTCCAGTTCCTCCAAGATTCAGATCCTACCATCTACCTTCACTGAATCTAAAACTTCACCACCCATCTGCTCCAATTCTCAAATCTCAGGACCTCCCGGCTCTGGAACTCGGACCTCGGTGCTGCAAAACCCAGTACCACTTTCTGATAGCTTCTGTTTGGAAACTTTGGGCTGTGAGGCAAGGCACCCTGAAAATACCTCCCACTCTGAAGAGACTGCTAGCTGGGGGAATGACGCAACAAACACCCTATCAAGTCCTAGCATGGAAAGCAACACTATGTAAGATACCACAATAATATTGTGATGTCAATGCATATTAATTGCAAGAGATTATAGTAAATAAATAGATCTACATTGGAAGTAATCTCAAGTTTAAGATGAAGGTCCAATTTCTTCATTTATGGTTAAATAAAACCAATTTAATTACAAAGCAAAGAATTGATATCATCTAAAGTCATATCACTAGCCTGCCTTACTTGTTATCCTTTCCTTTTCCTACTTCTTTTGCTCTTTCTTTTCCACAAACACAGATCCACACCCACAAGTTATACTCTTCCACCTATGATCACATTTCTGCCTTACCTCCAAGAGCATATCTTCTGAAATAACAGTTTCTCCCACAGGAAGCTGCGATGTATCCTAGAGGAATTGTTACTGACAGAGCTGGAGTATGTAAGATCTCTGGGTTACATCCTGACTCATTACCTCCCCCTGCTGGCGCGGCCAGACGTGCCTCCAGACCTGAGAGGCCAACGTGGAAGGATCTTTGGGAACCTAGAGAAACTATATGACTTCCATCGCCATTACTTCCTGCAGGAGCTTGAGGCTTGCCAGACAGAACCACTTCAGGTGGGCCGCTGCTTCCTCAGACATGTGAGTTCCTCAGACTCGGTGCTAATGTTTTGTCATATTGTATCATATTCCTTTTCTACAATGATCATAGTGAGAACGAATGATTTGCGTCTTTGTTGTTCTTGTGTCATTTTGATTAACCTTTTTTGGGTGCAGAGAGAGAATTTCGGGCTGTATGCTCTCTACAGCAAGAACAAGCCTCAGTCAGATGCTCTGATCCAACAGCATAAGTTCTTCAAGGTGAGGAATATCAATAACAAAGAATCTTCAACATAGCCACTGCAAAATTGTCCTTATAGACCAGAAAACTCTCTCTAACAGCTTAATGTTCATTAATTTTTAACTTGAGCACTTTTTTTGTAATATTTGATAAACATTCCTATACCGGTGAATAAAATATCAGCTCAGAGAAGAAAAAAAAACAAAATCAGCCAAATCCAACAAATCCAAGATAATATGATCCAAGATAATATGATGTATGCTAGATTTACTAATGAATATAATTTCAAACAGACTAATTTAGTTCTTCAGATGCACCTGAGAACGTGAATAGTTTAGTGATAATGTTACCTGTAAATTCAGACAGCTCTGGCTTCTCCAATAGCATTCAGACATTTTAAACTAGGCAGGTCTTTTGGGGGTGTGGCTTTCAAGGGAACACTGCAGAACAGAGCTGAGTAACTTCTGGTAATTAAGGTGAAGTTACTCTGGCTGAACCACAATATGATTGAGAGAGTGGACATTAAAATTAGTTTTTTCATTAACGCAGTGTAAGCAGCTGGAGCTGGGAGACAGCATGGATCTATCCTCCTACCTGCTGAAGCCAGTGCAGAGGATCAGTAAGTACAGTCTGCTGCTGCAGGAGATGCTGGAGGAATGTGGAGCAGCAAATAACGCAGAGCGCCTGGAGATCCAGGGTGCTGCCGAGGTAGTCCGATTCCAGCTACGCCACGGAAATGACCTGCTCACCATGGACGCCATCCAGGACTGTGACGTGAGTAAGATAAGTGGAAGAGAAGCTGGTGAGGAAACAACTGTTTCCACAACTCTGGATCTGAAGGCTATCTTTTTTTGCTTGTCTTCAGGTGAACTTGCAGGAACAAGGCCAGTTAATTCGGCAAGACGAGCTCTATGTGATGTTTCGCAAGAAGCGTGCATTGCGGCGAGTGTTTCTGTTCCAGGAC
The DNA here is from genome assembly GCA_024331685.1 of Stegophilus panzeri. Taxonomy (NCBI): domain Eukaryota; kingdom Metazoa; phylum Chordata; class Actinopteri; order Siluriformes; family Trichomycteridae; genus Stegophilus; species Stegophilus panzeri. The sequence continues at coordinate 7,353,102 of JANDJT010000050.1, forward strand.
CTTATTCTCTTCACAAAGACGAAGAAAACGCAACAGGGAGATGATGTGTATGTCTACAAACAGTCTTTCAAGGTACGTTTCTTGATTAACATCGAGCATAAAAATGTAGTCCATTGTCATAATACAACCCCAAAAAATATACACCATAATACAATTCCAAAACAGTTGGGATGCTGTGTAAAAATGTAAATTAAAACAGAATGCAAGGATTTGCGAATTTCATAAACCCATATGTTATTCACGACAGAACGTAGAAAACGTATCAAATGTTTAAACTGAGGAAATGTACCGTTTGAAGAAAAAAAACACGGTCATTTTGAATTTGATGGCCCCAACACGTCTCAAAAAAGTTGGGACTAATTCGGTTAATTTTTCAATGGATCAGTAAGATGATTGGGTATAAAAAAAAATATCTTTTTTATATTTTTTTTCCCATTGCATTGTCTTTATTTACATTTTACACAGCATACCAACTTTTCTGGAATTGGGGCTGTATATATATTAACACAGTGTAAGCAGCTGGAGCTGTTGTGAATCTACTCATCATTAGTTATTATGTAAAATAACTGGTTCGTAATTGGTGTAACTTACAAATGTATCTACTGCGTATTTGTGTATTTCATTTCATTCCACCCGTCATTCATCGATTTGAAACACAGACTTGTGACATTGGACTAACCCAGAACTGTGGACAAACTGGCTTGTGCTTTGAGATCTGGTTCAGAAGACGAAGAGCCCAGGACACGTATACGCTTCAGGCAGAGAGACAGGACATGAAAGAGGCGTGGACTGCAGACCTGGAGCGCATTCTGTGGGAACAGGCCCTGAAGAACAGAGGTGAGATACAAAGAGAGGATGAGTGAGCGAGAGCGAGAGCGAGAGAGAGATTGATTTGCTGTAAAGCAGACATGTCGCTTACACAGTGCTTTAATGTTGGTTAGAACTTCATGAACTGTCATTTAATTTTCAATGAATGGATTTTGTTTTGCAGAGTTGCGGAGACAGGAGCAGGTGTTTATGGGAATGGGTAGTAAACCTTTCATGAAGATTCAACCTAGTGAAGCAGCCGTCCATGACCAAACCATCACCTGCTTCCTGCAAGGAGGTATCGCTCCATAAGATGTTTATGATCAAATTAATATAGGTTCGTTTTTTTTTTTTTAGTATGGACTTCCAGTAATCTATGAAAATATATATTTTTTAATGAAGGTTGCCATCTGCTCAATTTGGTGCCACTTCTCATAGGTGGAGGCAGAAATGGACCAAAAAGCTGGAGGTTATATAGATGATGGTATAACACTATATTACAGGACTCTTCCTGCTAACTGTTTAGAAGAAAGGCATGTTCTTCTAGAAAATATATTTCAAGAAAATGTTTTGACTGAGATAGACCTCCATTACGTCCATACATTCTTGTACTTGGTAATTCTGTAAACATTTTTCTTGCTAAACTATTATAATTATACACTTCAGAACGTCAGGGATATATTCATACATTTCAAATTTCTGTAAAGCTTCTTTGTGACAATGTCCATACAAATAAAATTGAATTTTGCTACAAGTTATAATCTATTCCTTTGCCATTCCGTTTTCCCAACTAGTTTGTTTTTCATTTATTTTTTTTATTTTTTTTATATTATTTTTTTATACAGAGATCGAAGGATTAAAATCGCCAAATCTCACCGCACCCAGACTTCAGAGTGAAGCACAGCTGCCAAGGCCAGAATCGATCAGCTCAACTTCAGGCAGCCAATCGTCTTCCTCCTCTGGACGAGGATCTTTGTCCCCTAGCGGTTTCCGTGAAAACCAGGTGCATGAAAACAGCCACGGAGCTCAGACACCTCGGATCAGCCATCAGAACAATAGACATAGTACGTACCGCCCCCCCCCCGCCATTTTCACACACAACTTTACTTTTTCCAATTATCAGCTAATACAAGTCAACTATAGCAATTTTGCTACTGGAACATACACTATACGACAGTTAGGGTTGCTCTGCATTCGAACAGTTTTTCCATTCCCAAATAATGATGTAATGCCTGACTACAAGAAATGATTCGTAATCTGCGAGGACAACGCAGTGCATCTGAATTTAAAATAAGCCAAAGAGTGATTCATTATTTCTCCCCCTAGTTTCTTCTTCCGAAGTGAGCACAGAGTCTCCTGGTCGATTCGGATCACGTGAGAGTGGTACCTCGGGTTCCTGCAGTGCTACAGGAGGGAGGTTTACGGCGCCTGCTGGTACTCAGCTGCAGCACACGTTACCTGCTCTATCCGGGAAACAAGGCCTCAGTAGCACCGCACATAAAATACATGCCTCATATTTTACAGAAGGTTAGAGAACGGTATTTGCTCGTTGCTTAACGATGCTAGTATGTGGTGTTGATTTTTTTCTTCAACAAACTATATTACAACTTCCATACAGGATGCCTGTTCCAGTAATTCACTTCTTCACTAGGAACCAAAAAAACACCAAATCTTTCTAAATAAACATTCTGCTTATGCCTATTCGTTTATTTTGGCACCAAAATCTCAATGATAACATAATTTTAATGTCATTGTAGCCTTTGAGACACAACCTTAGCTGTATAAACTATAAAAAATAAGTAAATAAATAAATAATCCTCCAAAGCCCAAATGGATATGATGTTCAAACAGAGCACTACAAAATAATTGGTATCCTTTATTTACAAAATATTGACATTATTAGACGAAATAAACATCACACACACAACAATTCAAATCAAACAGGAGAGATGAGTTACCTTTACTTTTTATTATATTTTCTTTTTCGCAAAAATCTTGGCAACCGTAAGGAATGAAATTTTATATATATATATAAAATTTCTAATTTGCTCTCAGTTCTTCCGAAGTCTGTTGTTGTCTTAAAACATATCCCGTTGCCGTGGGGAATTAATATGATGTTGCGCGCATATAAAATCTAATCTAATCGTCATACATCGTACATCACCACAGAGACAAGCAAAAATCTAATAAAAGTTGAAAGGGTTATTGAAGTTTACACGGGAAATGAGTGGGAAACACTTTCACACTACAAAAGCATTCAATAAAGGATAGTCCATCTTCTAAGATCATATTTAATGCTGGGAAACGTGTTCACTGAACGAATATTGCATGGATAAATGATATGAATGGAGGTATTGGTTGGATGTTTTTCTAAAGACAGCCTTTATACGTCAAAGTAACACTTATTTTACAATGCAGCAACTATTTTTTAAACACTTTTATTATATGTGTAAAAATATTTTTTTTAAACTGTACATTGCCCTTGTATAGCATTTTTTTCTGCATGTATATAATTTAATAGATGTGCTGAAGAATATCACGTTTATTTACTCAATACTCAGAGAAAGCCAAATGTTTCTTTGTATAAAAAAAAAAAAAAAAAAACAAGTTTAACAAAATAATAAAGTGTTTTGGGGTACATGACTGGTTTCCTTTGTTCATACTCATGAGTATTTGTATTCTTTATTTAAGAGCTTATTAACATGAGGCCATTTAGATGCTACAAACGGCTTAATTGTGACATGGACAGTTTATTTTAGTTTATCTAAGTAATATGTGGAGAATACCACCTGAAGTGACGTTCAATCAATCATATAGTCGCATGGGCGCGGCGTGGAAGTGGGCCATCAAGAAACATCCTTAAACAAAGGGGTACGTGACCGTAATTATCATTCAGAAAGACATCTGTCTAGACAAACTTCGTTTACATTTAGAGCAAGATTTGGTTTACATTGCGGGCCGGGGAAAATCTGGTTTGAAAAACAATATAAAGATGTCTGAGCTGATCATAATAAATCATTTAATAAAAAAATAATCGCACCAGTTACACTAGAAGAGGTGTAAAGTGTGCGTCTGATATATTTCCGTTAGTCTTCTGCTTGGCAAGAGTTGCCATAAATAACGGCATTTAAAGGTGATGTACTATGGTAAAATTAGCTAAGCCATAAATAACCCTCTTGTGACCCAAGCAGTAGCTGACCACACACACGCACGCAGTAGCTGACCCCCGACACACACACACACACACACACACACAGGCTGAGCGTTACAAACTGCTAGTATGGATCAAGGTAAGGTGAAAAAGCTTGGGCATTTTTATGGAGCTGGTTTTATAACCGTGCTAGTGCTTTGTAAAAACCAGCAGAAAGGACACGCTTGCATGAAAAGGTGGAGCTCCGGGTGAAGTCATGGTAGAGCAAATACAGTTTCATGTAAATAGAACATCATGGAAATAAGTTTTTGTTCATATAGTTCCTTTTTTCTTGTATCAGAAATATTGGATTTCTGAAGTCCCATTCGATTGATGATTGTAACGTAAATATACAATAACCAATTTAGTTGTTGACTATTAAACAATATGGATTTTATTTGAGTATTTTTTTTTTTTTAATATATCAATTTATAAATTTCTTTACTTACTCTAAAGTATGGCAGGACGTTGCAGTCTTCAATCTTACCCACAAAGAGCCGATGTTGCTGCAGGCTTCCATTCCACCTGAGCAGGAGACTTGAGTCCGTGTCTTTAATCAGTTCACCTTGGTCTCCAATCATCTGTCAGGTGTGCCTCCTATTAGGCTGTAATAAAAGCCTACAGCCACTTTGAGAACATTGAAGACCCTACAACGTTTGGGCCAGTTAAAATGATTTCTATATAAAGCTAAATATACAAGAATTCAACTATGGCTGATATGCAAATAGTATGCAAATTGTATGCAAATAAGAAAGAATGCTAGTATTTAAATACGCGTAGACTTATTCTTCGGCTCTGTAATTTGTACACAAACATTCCATATGCTAGTTCATATGCTAGTATGCTGGTGTGGTAGTCAACTATGTACGTTAATAAGCTAATACGCATAAAAGTATGCTAGACAAAGATTTACTTAATAATACCATTTGTACATAAAAATTATGAGCATGCTATTATGCAGACATAAAAAGTATATACTTGCATATACTGTGTTAGTATGCTGGTGCGCAAGTTAGCATGCTTGTATGCAAATATGCAAGTAGTCTAATAGACAAAAATTTTGCACCATTTTCCCCATCAATTTATTTAAATACAATGCACATGCTGGCAAGCAATTCAAGTGTGCTAGTATGCAAGTGTGCAAATCTAGTAAGCATTGCTAGTATGAAGGTATGTTAGTATGTTTGGATGTAGGTATGCTAGATCCTAATATGTAGAGACATTTTTAATACTATTGGTTCATACGTTTCTGTATGAACATGCTAGTATAGTAATACGGAGGCGTAATAGTATGCTAGTACACAAATGTGGAAACTTGTATTCAAGTATGCTAGTGACAGTATGCTCACTTTGGCTGTGTAAGCCCATTTCACTTTGCAAGTATGCAGATTTGGAGGTATGCTAGTATGTGGGTGTGCTGGAATGCAGATGCTAGCCCATCTCAATGTTCTGTGGCTCTCACAGAGCTGGAGATTGAGCATGTTGATTTGGAGTGCACAGTGAACAATGCCCAACACCACACAGAGCTGAATGGAGCAGATGGACTGATCGTGAGGAGAGGTCAACCCTTTACCATCACCCTTTACTTACAAGCTGGCTCACACTTTCAACATGGAAGCAACATCAAACTCATCGCCACTACAGGTACATTCACTCACTCACCCTCACTGGCCAGTTAGCGTTAGGAGAAAATGAAATTATGCTAACTCTGTTTCATTAGCTTACATTTTTAGTATATTTAATTAAAATATAGTATGCTACACTATAATTATCCTCGTGGTTTAATATACAAAGACATTGGTTTAGTAATATAGCATTTGTACACACAATATGCTAGTATGGATCTATGGTTGTATGAAATTGTATAATACTTATAGCATAAACATGATATTTAACCAGCATGGTTTTTTTTTCAGGCTCAGACCCCTCTGAGCTTGCAGACACTGCTGTCAAATTTGGACTCAGTAAATTTATATCAAAAGTCCGCTGGAGTGCGACAGCAATGTTAGCATCTGAGAGGAGCGTTTCACTCACTATTGGCTCTCCTCCTGATGCCCCCATCGGGTTATACCAATTCAGCCTCGAGCAGGTCAGCAAGGAAGTAATGGAAGTCAGTTTGGGCCAGTTTGTGCTGCTCTTTAACCCCTGGTGCAAGAGTAAGATATCAGAGTTGCTTTGTTGGTACTATTTATCATAAAATATCTTGCATTTTATTCACTTTGGTTTGGTAAAATGGTATATTAGCCTGCCCAAGACATCAAATCGACCTTAAGGTGGTGAAACAACAGGGTAACTTTCTCATTATGGGCTGTAACAGGAGATTCGGTGTATTTGGCAAGTGAGGCTGAGAGACAAGAGTATGTCCTGTCTCAGGATGGACTGATCTACCGTGGAAAGCCCAAACACATCACTACACTTCCATGGACCTTTGGACAGGTACTCAGTCTCCTTATTTTTGACAGCTACTGAGTAGTATACTTAAATGTTCTCTACCTTAACTACCTATTGTTTTAGATTTTCCAAGAAACATTGCCGTTACAAGTTAAACGAGGTGAACGTAGAAGGATCCGCGCTTATACTCCAAACATGCAAGCACGGATCGTAACCAAAAACTACAGAGTTGCCAGTTTAATAAGATCTCATAAGTTGCCAGTTTAATAAGATCTCAATTGAATTGAGCACCTATGGGCGATTTTAGAGCAAGGTGTTAGACAGCGCTCTCCGTCACCATCATTAGAACACAAACTCAGGCAATATCTTTTGAAAAGAGGAGTTTGTCCATTCAGTAGAGTTCCAGACCAAGGTGCATTGAAGCATTGTTCTAGTGGCTTGTGGTGGCCCAACTCACTTGACTTACTTAAGATGCTTATGTTGGATTTTCCTTTCATTTGCAGTTCGAGCCTGGAATCCTGGACATCTGTCTGAGAGTTTTGGATGAAAACCGGAAGCATTCGGAAGACCCAGCGCAGGACAGTTCAGACAGGAGAAGCCCTGTCTACGTGACCCGAGTCATCAGTGCCATGGTGAGCTGCAACCAGCCAAAATATTTTATAATTATAGGGGCAATCTAAACCCTGGAATTGTGAGGCCAGCCCATCCACCAGATACATTTATGGTTACTAATAGATTATCACATTAAATGTCATATTTCTCTATTCCTGGATCAGATAAACAGCAATGATGATAACGGTGTTCTGGTGGGGAACTGGTCTGGAGATTATGAGGACGGCGTCAAACCCACTACATGGAAGGACAGTGGTGGCATTTTACACCAGTGGATTGAACAGAACTGCACAGGAGTGCGATATGGACAGTGCTGGGTGTTCGCCGCTGTGGCATGCTCAGGTCATTAAAACACCTTCAGTCAATGCACCAGTAGATCAACTTTAGCCCTAACACAGTGATAACCGATGATTTGAAGCTAACCATCCCTCTTGTTGTGTGCAGTGTCCCGGGCGCTGGGAATCCCCTGCCGAGTGGTCACCAACTACGAATCAGCTCATGACACAAACAGCAACCTGCTCATCGAACGCTACTACAACGAGATTGATGAGGATATAAGTGATGACTCCATATGGTGAGATTTTGACACTTTTCAAAGATTAAACAAGAGCTTTTGCTTTTCTTCTAATCTTTTGGCAGCATGTTAAACTAGGGTTTGCCTAAATTCAGTATATTTCCACTCAGTATCTCATGCTTGCGTCTGTGCAGGAACTTTCACGTATGGGTGGAGAGTTGGATGACCCGTCCCGACCTTAGGCTCGGCTACGAGGGTTGGCAGGCCAGCGATCCCACACCACAGGAAACAAGCGATGGTAGAGATTCTTAGTTTAATGTGATCAATGAACAGTCATTCATCTTCAGGAAGGGATACAAAGCCTATTCTGGGAACACTTGGCTTGAGGCAGAAATGGATGGGGCAGCAGTCCATCATAGAGCACCATGCAAACACACGTTCTTACATTCACCCATACCTAGGGGCAACCTAGAAACCCACCTAACTGAACCAAGGAACCTGGAGCTGTGAGGCAGCACCGCTACCTGCTATACCACAGTGCCATACTGTCTACAATATTAATAAAAATATTTCAGAATAATAATAAGAATAAGTCTGCTCAGTTTGGTTCTTTTCTTCTTTGTTCGATCAGAAGTGTACTGCTGTGGTCCAGTCCCTTTGAGAGCAGTAAAGGAAGGCGACCTGAGCGTAAATTACGACGCTCCGTTTGTTTATGCCGAGGTGAATGCAGATGTTGTAGAATACATCGTCCTGGGTGATGACAAAGTGGTAAAAGTAGGAGGATCAGCTACTCACGTGGGCCAGTGCATCAGCACCAAGGCAGTGGGAACAGACGAGAGAGAGGACATCACACACCTCTACAAATACCCTGAAGGTAAGACGGATATATGCTTGAGTGCTGGAAGGGATTACAAATCCCAGGACTTCCAGACTACCACAATTGAGCCTCGGGAAAGTGATAAGCGTAGCTCCTTCGCAGGTTCCGAAGAGGAGAGGCAGGTGTTTGAGAAAGCCAACCACATAAACCGGCTAATCCAGAACGAGGAAGAGCCCGGCCTGCATGCGAAGATCAAACTGAACCCTGATATGATGGTGGGTTCAGACTTCGACGTGTACGCGCAGGTCAAAAACAACACAGACACCGCGAAGAACTGCCGTCTGATGTTTTACGCCCAGGCTGTGACCTATAACGGCAAACTCGGGGAGACGTGCGGCCTGACAGAGCTCAGTGAGATTAACCTTGCCCCGATGGAGGGTAAGAGTCGACTATTTCCTCTGGTCTAGTAACTGGCTAGAGAAAATTTGATTTGAGGATACAGTAAGTGTAAACAATAGCCACAGTAAATATAATTACCTTCATAAAGGAATCATCCTGGAGGCATCTACCTTAGTAGACAGGTCCTTCGAATGTACCGATCTCATTGTCAGTATTCTCAAATTTAGGCCCAAACAGTGCCTAACTACGCTGTCTCTCTAGAAATTTGCCTAATATGTTATGCTAATATTTAATACTGGTACGTACTCAATCGCGTAGTGCAACTGCATCTTTCCAAATATTGCATTTCAGGAAGTGAGGCAACACTTTGCCTAAAATATTCAGAGTATGGAAAAGCCATAACTCAGGACAGGATGATCAAACTGGTTGCTCTGCTTATCGACTTGGAGACCAAGGAGCTTCAGAGAGAAACGAAGACTATATTACTGGAGAGCCCTTCCATTATCATCCTGGTACGGACAACACGTTATTTAGAGATCTTAAAGTAACAAAACCAAAGAATGTTTCCTAAATCGGAACACAGATCTGATTAATGCAGATCTGATTCCTCTGTAGGTTCTCGGGGATCCTAAAGTAGGCCAGTCTGTTTCGGTTGATGTGACTCTGCAGAATCCTCTGCCTGAATCGCTGGAAAACTGCGTCTTCTCTTTACACGGAGCCAACCTGACGGCCGGCACAGCCATCGCTAAAGCGTAAGTCGATGCGCGTCAACGTGAGCACATAGACATGAACTGCTCGGACATGATGTGTGAGAGATTCTTCATGGTTGATGAGGACTTAGTTAAGGGACTTTATAGCTTTAATAGCATTACTTGAAATGGAAAGGGTTCAGTTATACATTGAAAACTCCAGTACTGAAATCGGTAGATTTGCAAATTGGCAAAACAGCCCATAAAACCGAATCCGTGGCTGAGAAAACAAAATGTCAGTCAAAGTTTTGGCCAAAAAGGAAACGTTCACAATTTTTGCAAGGGTAATTGTTCTTTTGTATTGTTGTCGATTCCGTGGATTACCTTATAAAGGTATATCTCTCTGTTTTCCCCCCGTCAGTGTTGGGACAGTTGGTCCTGAGGACCTCGCTACTGCCGAGCTCGAGTTCACACCCACGGCTTCAGGAAGACGAAAACTAGTAATCGACTTCTCGTCTGATAAACTGAGCAACATCCACGGATACAGTAATATAACTATCGAAGAATAAATGCTTTTGTTCGTCGCTGACCAAAACGGATTCGTATTCGCTCAGACAGGAGCTTACACTTTGCATTTTTATCAGATTACATGCTTACGTTACATGAGAACAGAAACTAAATCACTTCCTTTTCACAACATTATATGCAACTATAAATGGATAAGTAGTACATCATTCTTTCATTTTCTTTTCAAAAATGTAACCTTTAGCAACCTGCTGTAGTATAAGTGGAATAAAAGCCACACTACCCTGTTCATGAGACTTTTTCTAGTCGGTATTTTATTTTCAGTTCATCTGTTACTAGGGGTGGTGCAAATATGCCACCAAGAATTTGCCAATAAATGTTTACAAAAAAACCCCACCTAACTAGCTGACCAAAGACTTTTCCCCCCATAGCTTAGTGGTAAACATATGAAGTGATCTCCTTTTCTCACCACACACTTCTTCAGTTCAGTCTGTTTACTATTTAATCAACTTCATACTCTCACAGTGATTAAAGCTTGGTTCTCTCTAGGAAAACATTTAAGATCCTGAAGCTTGTGGCCAGAAACGTTTACAAAAGCTATCAGACGCTCTGTGGGCGGAGCCTGAAGATGAAACCAAACCATCAGTGAGCAGATATTATTTGGGTGGTGGTCAATTCTCTTTACTGTAGGTATTAAACACCTCAAAAAAACAAAAGAATTCGAACCAAATCTTTGCTGTGGTCAGAAACTAATAGCGATAAAGGGTTAAGGATGATTAAGATACTATAAAAATCACTGTGAATTCAATACTGTTTTTAAAACCCAGTTTTTAAAATCCAAAACAACCCATGACCCAAAACATCTAAATTCTAGTGCAAAAGGAGGCGTAGCTTTCTAATCCGACAGTTAACATAACCGACAGGAGAGTGCTGGTTGGTTGAACGTTAGTGGTCCACATCATTCGATTTTTTCCTTCATTTATACAGTCTGGGACGCCTTGTAGATATTTTATACATATGTAAATTATGTAATTAGTAGTACATGTTTCCAATGAGATATCAAGGGCATCCTCAGTATTTATTTATTTTTATTATAACAAATTACAAACTGAAAGGAAGCACCTGATTACAATTTTGTCGTGATTCTTAAACATTTTCAAACGTTTTATTTATTTATATTTTTGTACAGAACATTCATTTGCCCTTATTTAATTTGATTCTTGTAGATGTTAAATTTATATATTATTATAAAATGCAACACTACTGTTGTCCTGGCATTTCATTTTCAAATTCAAGAGATCAAATTCAAACGCAAAAACAGAGCTGCATTTGTGAAAATCAGGCAGTTGTTTATACAATCGGAACACGGTTATCACCTTTGGGGAGGGGGAGAGAAAAGAAACAGAGACCGTTTGTTTAGTTAAGACCTGCTGTTAATGTTCTCTCCAACATATCATGAATTATCAGCTCAAATTCTGAAAAAAATACTGCTTTCTGATTGGCCACTTTGAGGACTTTTTTTTTTTCCCCAGCAACATACTATGAAACGTACCTGCCTTTTGAAAGAGAAGAACCAGCATACAGTAGATACATTTCTTCACATGAATATCAACCACAGTGTGGAGTCAGTAGCATAACACTTGGACTGGGCGATACGAGCGAAAAATATCATCGTTATCTTTGCCACAAATTTTTTTTTTTAAAGTCTGTCTCCCCAAATTTATTTCTAATAAATACATAGCAAAATCAATGTATTATGTAAAATAGTATCGTATATTCAGTATAGAAATATATCATCATCATCCAGATCACTTCTTTTAAGCTTTTAAGTTCCATCTTCATACTTTGGAAGGCAGAAAAAAAATACTACATCGTGCTAAGCCACTCTTGTAATGTTACAGCATTCAGCTACAAGGTAAAGTTTTGTTCATGTTTATTGATTACTGTTTATTGTTAATGTTTAATGTTTATAAGAAGTCACACTGTGTCCAAGAACTCAAATTTTCAGTAAGGAGTAAAAAAAATTATTTTTTTTTTGCCAAATTATTACTATAATTACTACAAATTATTACTATTACTGTTACTTTAAGACAAATGGTTCATATGTACTAAGAAGAAATGGAAGTCTATGTCATCTTCTCTAATAAATACATAGCCAAATCAACGTATTGGGTAAAATAGTCTTAGGTAAACTTACACCATCGACCACTTTGGGAGATGAAAGCAAAAAAAAAAAAAAAAAAAAAAAAAAATTCTAATTGATCCAAGATGGCTTCTGTCGTAATGTTACAGGGTTAAGCTACACTGTGACGTTTATGCTCATGTTTGTAGATTACAGGAAGTTGTATCACTGTATCATGGTTTGAGGAAGATCTTAACAGGAAATGGAAATACTCCAGTGCAACAGAACATTCAAAATGTCTCGGCTGATGAGTAATGGACGTCGATGTCACCCAAAATCCTTAAAAAAATAGCACCAAAATCGATGGGTTATAACAGCACAGTATATTCAGTATGTCGACATCACTTTCTAGCTTTCAAGTGCAGTTGGGTCTGGGGGAGGGGGCGTCTGTCCAAAATGGCTGCCCTCATAAGGTTATCGCAATGTTCCAGCATTCAGCTACATGGGTGAAATTGATTTTATGGACTATAGGACATCACACCGTGTCCGAGAACCGTACGTGGTTTGAGGAAAATATTTATAGTAAACATTTTGGCCAAATTATTGCTATTTCTTTAACAAAGTGTCATCGGTACTAACAAGTAATGGAAGTCTGTGTCACCCAAAGGCTTTTCTAATCAAAACAAACCCAAATCAGTACATTGTGGGGGGGAAAAAGAAAAAAAAAAAAAGGAGTACAATATACGTAATTCAAGATGGCCACCCTCATAACGTTCATGTTTACAGATTATGGAAAGTCACATGGTTTGAGGAAAAAAATTTAGGTTGAGATAGATTTCCATTTCTTATTATAGCTCCAAACGGAGAAAACATCAGAAACCAAACACGTCTATTTGGAAACGTGTTTACATTCGATTTTTTAATGAATTATTACTACTTCTTTAACACAAAAGTTTCATATGGGCGAGCTTTATTTCTCCAAAGAAGATTCAAGATCGTGATAACACCACACTCAGAGTATACTGCCCAGTCCTAATTGGTGCCGCTCCAATGGCAGCTGATGATGAGGGTCTGTCACTGTTTATTTCCTTTATTTCAGCTA
>JANDJT010000050.1:7387403-7403680 GCA_024331685.1 Stegophilus panzeri
GTTCAGACCCCAATCCACTGTGACCAATAGGACCACAGTTCCCGCCCCAATCCACTGTGACCAATAGGACCACAGTTTCTGCCCCAATCCACTGTGACCAATAGGACCACAGTTCCTGCCCCAATCCACTGTGAGCAATAGGACCACAGTTCCTGCCCCAATCCACTGTGAGCAATAGGACCACAGTTCAGACCCCAATCCACTGTGACCAATAGGACCACAGTTCCCGCCCCAATCCACTGTGACCAATAGGACCACAGTTCAGGCCCCAAACTACTGTGAGCAATAGGACCACAGTTTCTGCCCCAATCCACTGTGACCAATAGGACCACAGTTTCTGCCCCAATCCACTGTGACCAATAGGACTACAGTTCTTGCTCACCAACTGCAATATAACCAATCAGATCACAGTTCCTACCCCCAATGCAAGTTAACTAATCAGAATACTGTTCCCACCCACCAACACAATTTAACCAATTTGGGGCGGCTGTAGCTCAGGTGGTAGAGCGGGTTGTCCATTAATTGTAGGGTTGGTGGTTCAATCCCTGGCCCACCTGCCTCCACATGCCAAAGTGTCTGTGGGCAAAACACTGAACCCCAAGTTGCTCCTGAGTGTATGGGTGAATGAGAAACAATGTAAAGCACTTTGTAGAACCGCTAAGGTTAAAAGGCTCTGCATATAACTGCAGACCATTCATTTACCATTTACCAATAAGCCGAGAGTTTTGGTCTATAAATGTCACTGTCAACCAATCAGACCACAATGCTACGTAACCAATCAAACAACAGTTCCCACCCCAGTGCAATGTAACCAACAGAACTGTAGGGCTGATCCAAGACAAGGCCAAGATGAGGACTAGTTAAGATCAAGCCAAGACCGAGTTTTAGGGGGGTCGAGGCTGAAAACCATCAAATCCTTTTCTAGGCCAAGCCTTTACTTCACTTTCATTAATACCAGACCTCATTTGTTAATTCTCTGGAGAACTACAAAAGAATAGATTTGCCTATACAATTGGGTTACCAGTAGAAGACAGCACAAACATTATTTAAAAAAAAAAAAAACTCTCAATCAAGACCAACACTATATTTCACAAGACCAATGCCCATGAAATCTTGCATGAAAGTCCAATTTGGTACAGAAAACATCTCAACAAACAGTTCTGCACTCACGTCTCCATACTTGAACAGTTAATAAGACTTCAAGTTAAAAACTATAATGAGTTCAGAAATAACTCTGATGCTCATATTCACAAGTTGCTCATAAGCTCATACGTTCCTGGTTGCACTTTTCGACTACATGTTATACAGTTACAGAAGGGAAATGATTTACAATCGCACTATCCGGTGTCACCCAGATGAGGATGGGTAAGTATCAAAGTCAAAGCTGCAAACACTAACCACAGCTCTTACTTGAGCACGTACTTACAAATTTCAACCGAGAGACCACAGTCGCATCCTGCATTATATAGCAAAACGCACGGAGCCATCAGAGACCTTTGCAGTTAAAAAAACGTGCGTACAACTAGGACACAAATTGCAGCAGTGCAATTTAAAATGGCAGTGACGTGAATTCTACATGGTGATGTCTCGGAGTACAAGGTGTGTAATTTGAGACAGATCCTCTGGGATGGTGTTTGTGTGTGTGTGTGTGTGTGTGTTGTTTTATGAGGACTGACGGCCTGAAACTTATGTTGTTGTTTTTTTCTTAACGTTCCTCTGGGAGACTGTTTTGCACAGTGATGCAGTGCCTAGTGTTTTTACCGGAGGGATTTTTCACCCCAGTAACTCTGAGACTAACTGTGTATACACACACACACACACATCTAACTGCAGATCACAGCAGCCATCAAGAAAGACAGTCAGTGTGTTTGAAAGCGGTTCTTCTTCACGAAGGCGCCCTAACAAGGACACTAAGTGTATCTTTACATTCCATTACAGCGACACTAATTAGTATAGGAGGTACAATGTGTGTGTGTGTGTGTGTGTGTGTGTGTGTGTGGGTTGACAAATATGAATATAATAATTAAGATCGTATGTATGATTTCCAAGAAAATGGAACGGAATTGATTTTATAGGAAACAGCAGGAGGTGGGAGATTTTATGTCACTCTTGTTCTTCATGTTCAGAGAAACTGTGCTGGATTTTCTGTAAATGCAGTAATTAAACCTATGAGTGCTAACCCTGCCACTCACTTATCACGCCTCATTTATCCAGCTGGATTTCAAAGAACTTGTTCGTAAAAGGTACACGGGAAAGATGAAAATCGGAAAGCAAAACTTTTCTAAATCTAGCAGCAATGTTTTGTTCGGTTTGTCTGAAATCATTTAAACGCAACAGTTAGGGTTATAAATGAGACCTATTGTCTTGCGGAAACAGCAATATTCTTATGTGACCTGGACAGGACGTAACTTACGCTGATTTTCGTAGCGTCCTTTGACATCTCCTCTTGAGGCGCCACCTACAGGATAAAACACATAAATAAAACGCAAGAGGTACATTAGAGAACAGTGTGAAATATTCAGCACAACACCTTACTGGATTTGCATTCAGTCCTTTACCTCTTGGTTCAAAGTGCTTTACATTGTTGGGCAGGGGGAGGAAAAGGTCAAATCAAAGGTCGATCTGATGACATTTGTCAAATTTGTAATTGGTGCTGAATGCTGATTTGCCAAAAGTCAGAAACGTTCTTTATTTATAAGCCTCCTTGTGCGTTCTGTAAAACTTAGTAACATTCCGATTCGTACGCAAGTTAAATGGTACATTACGGTTTAGAAGTGACTACTCTGCGTTATCACGCGTTCATAAGCATCGAGGACTCTAAGACAGTTATACTGCTTTCTGAATACGTGCTACGTACGCTATATAACACGCATTATATGACAGTATGAATACAAGATTCACAGGAAATGTTAACTAATTAGTAAGTTTCGGATTTGGACGGAAGTGGAATGGTACACTGAGGTTTAGAAGTGACTATACGATCTTAACACGTGTTCATAAGAAAGGAGCATTGTAAGGACAGTTATACTGCTTTCTGAATATGTGCTATTTATGCTATATAACAAGCATTTATAATGCATTACGAATACAGGATTCACAGGACGTATTAACTAATTAGTAGGTTTCGGATTTGTTTGGAAATGAAATGGTACATTATGTCTTAGAAGTGACTACGATGTTATTCATAAGAATAAATCATTCTAAGGACGGTTATAATAATTTATTAATATATGCATTTAAGAATGTACTAGCACAGCTGTTGTTTTGTCTCACTGAGGCTGTGAGGCTGAAACATGCCGCATGCAGAGAGTATAAAGGTGGGGAGCAGAGCAGCAGTCGGTTTGTGGTGTGCGCGTGTGTGCGTGTGTGTGTGTGTGTGTGTGTGTGTGTGTGTGTGTGTGTATGTGGACACGGAAAGCCTGTAGCCGGCTGCACCCTCCTCAGTGGCCCAGGATGAATAATGTATGTTGGTGCAGAGGTTAGCATGAGTTTCTTTACCTCCCTCCCTCCAATTAGAAAGCATTCGCAGCGCTGCAGTGGGGAGCCGTGCAAACTTTTCCTCTCTGTTCCTGAACCCTTCACCCCCCAGAAAACTATTCCTCAGCACCTCTCAATCTTTCTTGCTTTTCTTCTATGGTGCCTGCTCTCTCTACCTCTTTTTGCACTTTTCTCTCTCTCTCTCTCCCTCATTCACACATACCTCCTCCTTCTCCCTCCTCTGTCTGTAAGTGCCTGGGGAACCTGATGCTATTTCTACCTCAGTGATTAATGTGGAGATAGCGTTTCCTGCACACTTCTCCATAGCACATCCACATCCATTCCTTTTTCTAGTCTCGTTCCTTTGCTCTTCATTGCGTATCTACTGTCTGGTTAATGTTGTACCTTATTGAACTGTTAGCTCTGATGTCAAAGTGGATTAGTCTTAGAAATTCCTGCGAATTCTGAGTAAGAGTCAAGATCGGGTTGGGGCCATGAAAGGAGCAGTGAGATAGATTGAACAGAGAGTGCATTTTGTACGTTGCTGTATGTTATTCATTCCTTTTGTACGTTCTCATTTGTTACAAAATGGCGGCCGTTTTAAAATTTGGCCCAGACACACTTCATGACGTGCCACGCCCAAGTGTTTTTCTTAATAAAGTAGCCTTTAGATGCTATGACGATGAATCTTTGTATATTTACCCCATGCAGAACCCCATGCAGAACCTTACTTCTGTCAACCTGTTTCAAGCTACAAATTTCATGAGACATTTAGCTTCATGTCATCTTGCATTACAGAAATAGAAAAAACGTAGACAATCTATAATATTTTTTACGTCAAATATGTACAGGAATCGTCAAGATGACTCACAGCAGCTCGTAAACATCGTGATGTAGACTATTTTAGCTAGACTTAATTAATTAGTGCTTTCGAATATGAAATATGTTTTCATCATTATTTCTTTTAACCGAGAAAAATGTATTATTGATATGATGAAATTTTCTGCAAGGAGATGTTCAATTAAAGTTTATTCTTGGAAGGAGTCTCCAGTGTCAGTGCTCTGGAATGTGCTGTTATAGGAAAATAACTTCATCACGCCCTGTGGTGTTCTATCGCATGTCAGGTACAGCTGATGCTGCTTATATACTGTATGCTGCAAAGAAATTGTGAGTTTGATGTGAAGGATGAGTAAGCATCATGGTGGATGAGTGGACTTGGACAACAACAAAAAAGCACCACGGAGAGGCTTGAAATAAGCTGAGACGCATTTGATTGAATGATGGGATGATGAAATGTGGGCTCATGATTAATCTAAAGAGCTGAAAGTTTCTACTGACAGACCAGAACTAGATGTGAAACAGTGACTCATTACAGGACAGACAGCACGGATTAGCATTAGCATCGCTCACCTGGTTGGTGGTCCACGTCTCCTTGTCTGTCCACTCTTTGTGGTTCCTGATGTACCACCACTGGATCTCCAGAGAATAAGAAGTCGAGCCTGATCCCCGAAACGAACAGGCCATCTCCACGTCCTGCCCGCTGTGCGCCGTCATGTCATGAGGGATCTCTGTGAAGAGTGCTGCCGAGAGACAGAGGGAGATCGGCTTTAAAAGGCCATTATTTTACATTTACAGCATTTTAAAAGGAGAGAGGAAGCGAGAAAGGCCACTTAAGCACTACTAGAGAAGCTTTTTGGGGTTAAATCTGGTTATTTAAGCATTATGTGCATTATTTTAAAAGCATCGTCATAAAAAAAGAGAGAGAGAGTGAGAGAATTAAAGTAGGAACGATTCACAAATTACGTTAGCCGCAGGCAGCTAACGTAAGTCAGTTTCGATTTCCTTATGATTGTGATGTCACTACCCTGAACAAATTTATAGCTTCCAGTCACACTGTAGTAGCAGGAAAACTTTGGGAAAAATATTTTTGGCTAAAGTTTATTATTATTAATGCTCCTGAGACTTTCAGTTCGAGCTCAACAGCGTATTCAGCACATTTCAGGCCAGACTGAATTCCCTCTCATCATGTTTGGCAAAAATAGTTTGTTTCCGTTTTTGGAGTTGTCTCCACCTCCCTTGTCCTGCCACTGGTTTCTTCCCAGATTGGATTAATCCGTTGTGTCGCTGTGTATTAACTATTGATTTGCTTGCATATTTATGCATTAACATTTCTTGTGTCATTAATTCCGAGCTTTGTTTTCCAACGTTTCTGGGTTTAGACCGTGTTTATTTATGATTACGGATATTCCTATGATGACGCCGTCTGCCTGTATTTAGATCCCTGCTATGGATTCGCATGTCACAATTTCTCTCTACGCCATCACAGATGAGACACAAGTGCTCTGGGTTACTGCTCAGAAGGTCCAGGGTTCAAGACATTGTCAATCTGCCCACTGTTTGGCCCTAAACCCTATATGCTCCGGGGGCTCCCGGCTTCCTCACAAGCCGTGATGTGCGATGACAAATAAAGATTTTCTTCTTCTTCTTCTGATCCTGTTTTTTTTTTTCCCAATCCAAAACTGAAAATTTTAGAGAAAATGATCTCCAAACATGGAAATGAAAGGGGCAGTTGCTATTCAGTGTGGAAATGAGCGACACCCAAGGCTCCTTATCGGACCGCACACACACTCCTGGCAGCCAGCAGGCAGCCCTGTGCACTTCAAAGCAAGCGATTTAGCTCTGCATGGATCACTCACACCTCACTTTCAGACCCTCTACATGAGAGCACCGGTGTCTAATGCCGGTGTCTAATGCCGGTGTCTAATGCCGGTGTCTAATGCCGGTGTCTAATGCCCTGAACCAAGCTGGAGGAGGTGTGAATTGAGAAATGTGGAGTGCTGATACCAAAAAAGCAACACAATACGTGGGGAAAAAAGTGCCTTGAAAGAGGAAATGGTTGACGTTATATAGTATTTGTTATGCTGAATTCTCGACTCTGATTGGTTATACATTCATTCTCTATAACAGCAGCTCTGACTGTAGTGCAGCTGCAAGTCATCGTCAATCGTTTTAGTAAAGCGGTCGTTCTAATATGCGATCGTTTCTATGGTAACAGCTTCCAGACAGACTTGCATAGTGGACGCTCGACATAAACGGATTAAAAAATGTGTAATTGTTAAAAAGGTCAAGAATTCTGTAAGGAGATGTTTGTTTAATGTTTGTGAAAGGTCTCCAGTGTCAGCACTTTGGATCAATCTGAGGTAGAGCTTCAGAACAGAGGAGTTTTCAGGGTTTAAAAAAAAATATTTTTTTTTTAATCGGATTAACTTCACGAGAGATTGAGGGGAAAAAAAGAGATGCTGGTGAGGGAACGACTGGTTAATAAGTGCTGTAACATAACAGAACAGGAACTAACTTGTTTCAGGGACACTTCACAACATTAAATGTAAACAGAAAAGTACAATAAAAAAGTACAAGTTTCGTTCAAAACAAACAAAAAAAAACCTCCATTTTGGGATTAAATGGGAAAGGAAAACATGCGGCTACATAACTTTAGCGCCATAAAACCATTAAACCAGTATTATTTAAAAGTTGTTAGCTATGATAGCTAACAAGCTTAACAGATGCAAACTGCACGAAAATGGTGGCTAGATTTGAGCTTGCAGGGTCTTAGTTAACTAATCTACTTCAAACGGTTATTAATGCTTTCCCAACATTAGCTAAGTTACTAGCTAGCAAGCAAACGTATGTTTACAGTCAAACAGCCAGATTCTGATAAGGGAAAGCTGAAGGAAAGATTTCTGCTTAGGATCCTGAGAAGGCTACGACGACTATTGCTCAGCATTAGCGGCTATAACTGTTCTTTTCAGTTCTTTAGTACAAAATCCACTTAAAATTGCTTTCAAATTTCTATTAACTTGACATAAAGGAAAGCCAGTATGGAAAAAGACTTTAGTTAAATACTCATGCAGATTTTAGACAAAGTCTTGAGCGTATTCCGACAGGCTAATCCCGGATTTGCTAGCATGTAGTGTCAAACGAGCTCCATGCAGAATGAAGATATCAATCTAGCTGATCCAACCAACATGGCTATTAATTCTGCCCCAATCCTCTTAACTGCTCCCCACAGAACACTGTTAATTTCCCTCAGAATCCCACAGGAAGACTGGCGACTGCCTCGGGGTGTTCCGGAGACTTCCGGCTGCTCCCTGAGAAAGCTTTAGATATTCACACGTCGACTTCAGAGCTACTGGCTAATGCTGAGTCCCCTAATGTCTCCACAAGTCTCCTGGGAATAAGATTATCATCAGGAGTTCACAGAGTCACAGCTATTAACGTATTATGCCCCGCCCCCTTCCCTCCATCTCACATTAGCAATTAGGGGTTTAATAATTCGGAACGACACATTGATTTAAAAACGCAATGATGGAAATGAATCGAGGCAACGATCATAAATTGATTATTAGCTATTATAGCTGCTTATAAATTGGACTTATTTAATGTATACTGTCATATTTATAAGCAGATATGCAAATAATTCAATAGGCTAGCAAGCTGAATTGACCGTAACTCTGATACTATTAAAATAATATTTCTCTGCGTCATTATTATTCCCGAATTAATGGTAGGCTTACTCCAGATTCTGAACAAAGTTTGTGAACGGTCGTATTGTATCATAGCAGATTCAGTCGTATCATCAAATATCCAATCACTGCCTTGTTAATCAAAATCATACCAGATCGCATTGTATTATATCGTAGCAGATTCATTGTGTATCATCAAATATTGAACCAATAAGTGAATAATCGTGTGGAAGCTGAGGTTTTATTTGTAATGTTTTGGCCTGTGTTCTTAGTTGAAAGATGTGCTATTAAACGTGAATATAAATCAATCAGGGTATGTTGGTCTTTTGCTACCATTAGGCAAGTATACAGTATACTTAACATCAGCTTGATGCACCACAAGTTTCCAGCCGAAAATGCCAAAAATTGGAAAGAAAAGAGAAAACTGCCAACAATTTTGACCAAATAAAAAAAAAAGATTAAACAGGCCTACGAAAACAGCTAGAAAAACAACGGCAAACAAACAGGCAAAGGAAACATAGCACAAGGCTAGAAAAACTTTAAAAATTCTCAGGATAACAACGACAACAAAGCTCAACAACTAAGGAAACAAAAGGCAGAACTTAAAAATGTTAACTAATCAATGGGAACACAAAACAGGTGCGTACAAAGACAGGAAGTGAGTCAGACAATAAAAGAAGAAATTCAAAATGCGACTGAGGTTGCCCTGTTGTGGTCTGGAGAGGAACTGTCCATGGTGGACACGAAAAACGTACCGAGTTATGGTTTTTGACTGAAAACCAGACCTAGTTTTGGATTTATTACTGTAGCTAGACTGTAGCTAGAATAAAACTCGAAAACTAACGATAAACAAATGACCGCAGTATGTGTTCGTTATGTGTTTTCGTCAAAAGGTTCATATTAAAACTACATCCAATCCAATGTCCTTCATCTGGTTCAACGAATATCTAAAATAATACGTCCCATTTGAGTCTGAAAAAGAAGGCCCGTATCGACAGGGTCTGATTTACGCGTCGTCACTGAAAGGCTGTCACCACTTCAGCCGAATCATCTTTAAAAAGGCATTCGTATTCAAAACGTCTGTAAAACCGATTACAAGAAAGGTAGTCTTGCTTATAGTATGTGACAGAGTACAAAAGCTCTGTGGCAGCTGGCCATTTTAGAAAGGCCACATGTCACACTGAGTTTAAACAAGCCTCAGTCTGTAGGGCTGCTGGGAGAACTGCAGGAACATCCATTATAAATAAACGAGCCAGCTATCTTTAAAAAGTACGTTGCAGTGTCTAAAATAGGTTGTCTTCACTGCAGTCACTTTTTTTCTCCCCATAGATAACATCTGAAACTCAATAAATTCGCCTATAATCGGCATTGATTTATCTGTGAAACCGAACAAGCATCCTGTACTTACAACCGAAAAAAAAAATAAAAGCCAAATTCCAGATGGTGCTCCTGAAAATCATTTCAATACTTCAGTCTCATTATTAGCCTTCAATTGCTGTACAGCTTTGTCCATTGTTAATTCATGGCTGGCAGAGCAATACTCTGAATCCATTCACTGCTTTATTCTGCTTACGTTAATAGCTTTAAAAAGAAAAAAAAATCAGGAAACTCGCTGTAAGGAGGACAATAATACACAGCCACGGTACGGTACGGTACGGTCTAAGCCTGTTCGGGGCGGCGCTGAAGCAAAATCGGATCCCATTATGTTTTTCCTTTGCAAAAGTACAAAACAGATGATATTACATAAACCAGAGAGAGAGAGAGAGAGAGAGAGAGAGAGAGAGAGAGAGAGAGAGAAGAAGCCTGTATGACTCTCAGGTTGTGGTGTTGAAGTTTAAACCCAGATGGTTTCTTTCAGGTTTCTTCCTGTTTTACTTCCTAGTTTCCCCACACTCTTTTCCTGATCACTGCTCTACCCTGACCATGCCTCCTAATCAAAGTTGCGCTCTATCCGAGTAAAGGTCGTAACTCGTAATTATCCTCAACTTGGAATTTCTACTCGGGAACTCGGAACTCGGGACACTCTCCTCGAGTGACGTCAAATCAAATTGGCTGCTCACAGCATCAACAGTAAGCACAGCAGCGCTTTTGAAAAATTTCAAATGAGTCATACTGTAGGTACAACATAAAGACATATTCACTTGTTAGAGCTATAACACTGGCAAGCTGTAAAGCTATAAAAATGACAAGGCGGTCAAAATAATAATAATTACGTAATTCCGAGCTCCGACTTTCCAATTCCGAGGTACGTCTAATGCAGCATTTATAACAAGTGTGAAGTGGAAATTTTCCCATCTCAGAGTAGAATAATTCCATGTAAAGATGTCTTTCCAACTTGGAATTCCCACTTGGAAAGTCTTTTAAGTTTGCCTCTGGGAAAGATTTTGCTTTGCACCGGGACAGTGGTGGCCCAGTGGTGGCCCAGTGGTGGCCCAGTGGTGGCCCAGTGGTGGCCCAGTGGTGGCCCAGTGGTGGCCCAGTGGTTAAAGGCTCTGTGTTATTGATCAGAAGGTAAAGAGTTCAATCCTCAGCACTGCCAAGCTTCCACTTTTGGGCCCTTGGGCAAGGCCCTTAACCCTCAAGTGCTCGGTTGTATAAATGAGAAATGTAAGTCGCTCTGGATAAGGGCGTCTGCCAAATGCCATAAATGTCAATGTAAGTTCATCTAGGTCAAATTTAACCAATTTGCAAATCTTGGAAGTGTGAGCTGGTGGGCTAGCATTTAATATGTAAGGAATGAGAAACTTTGGGATGTGCAGCTATAGGAAATAAATAACACTGGGCTGGTGTGACACAGGAAGTGGAGCAGTCCTGTGTTTGATTCTCAGCTATAGATCAAGCCTGTGGGTTCTTTCAGGGCGTTAATAACTAAATAAACCCTGCACTTATGTCGACCCGCCTCTAGCTTCGACGTGTTACATCAGCTGTAATTTCTCGCTACACACACCACATCATATCCTCTTATTTCCATAATTGGGAGCTCAAAGGACGCAGGATCTGCACAGAAAAGGGTTCCGTCTGCTCCGGCATGCCTCGTTAACTTCATAAAGAGGTTGCTCATTAGCTGATCAGGTCAATCAGGTGTGCGAAAGGCGGGAAGAACAGAAACCGGTCCGGTGTCCGATCGTTTATAGAGCTCGAAAGTAGCCGAAAGAGATGCAAGAGTGGACTTTGACAAGCGGCATGATTCAAAGCAGGAAGCGGCCTGTATTCTTATCAAAGCCTGCACACTCAGAAGCGGCTTCTCTTCAAAAATGAGCACCAGAAAGACCGGAGACTGTAATTATTGTAGCGCTATCGTAATTGGAGGCCTCAAAGGACTTTGTAAGTGATATGAGAAAGGCTATGGAGACATCATTATTTCCCAGAGATATGATCAGACAATCTGCTTTTTTCAGCGAAAGAACAACCAGTCGATCAAATCAGCGAGCTGTGGGATCACAATGGCCAGAGAGAGAGAGATCAAGAGACAGAGAGAGAGAGAGAGAGAAAGAGAGAGATCAAGAGAGAGACCAAGACAGAAGCATCTCATCCCGTCTCTTTGAGTCATGATTTGTTGATTTATCAAGCTCAAAAGGAGACATGGCGCTTGATACACAGCAAGAGCAAGTTCTCCAGTGTTGAAACATGATTGGCAGACTGTCTCACAGCTCTAAAGCAAGGGCGAGTGTTGAGTACGAGTGTGTGAACAATCCCTAAGCAAAGATCATCCTGGGCTGGGCAAACAGAGCATATGTCTGAGAGGTGCCCTTCAGTTTGAACTCAATCGAGCCTTCAAGAAAGGCCAGGAGCAAACATGTGTGTGTGTGAGAGAGAGAGAGAGCGAGAGCGGGAGAGAAAATGGACCAATTGACAACTCAAACAAAAGGAGGACTGAAGTAGAGCGATTTTCGAAGGTCTGTCAACACGCCTGTCTTCCCTCTCACTGACAAGCCCTCTCACTCAAGCCTCAACTCAACTCGACAGTCCATATTTATTATTGAAGAAGTAAGATCCAGGATCAGGAGCTTTACCTGTCTACATTTATCTTTCCACATATTTGACTAAATGTGTTCATTAAGATGCTAACGGTGACACTGATCTCAAGCTAGCGCTGAGAAAGAAATTCACTGAAGTCCTGTGTTTACTAGCAAGCGACAAAGCAACAGCTGGGGGTTCATTTTCTGCCGTGATTTCGGCGACAGCGTGAGAGAGTCGAGTCGAGACTTTCTCGCTTGTATGCAACGCTGTAAATTGACAAATCCAAACAACTGGCTCGAGCGATTCCTCAGACCGTGGTTCGACTTTTCTTCAGTTCCACGCGCAGTTCCCGTTTACTAATTGACACGCGAAACTGGTCAAGAGTCTCCTAATCGGGGTTTCGTCTTGTCCTGGCTGACAGGGACACGGGAAAAGAGTTTTGCATTGCAGGAATTTTTATGCAGCACACATGGGTGTGTGCGCTATGACATCACACCGAAGTTGGTTGCAATAATTATACAATAATTATATAATAGCGCGTTCACAACATGGAAACACGTCTGTCCATGGTCTCACAGACCTTCCGTCACATTCAATATGTTATGTAACAGTTCAAAAGTCTGATGTGTTGTTCTGTAATGAATTCAAATTTGCAGTCGTCAACAAAGTCTCAAAAACTATTTTAGACTATATTGCGTTTGTTTGTTTAGCCTATTTATTTATACTACAATTATTTTCAGGAATCCCGAAAGTCTTGGTTGCTCTAGCACACCCCGCACCCCTTCTTCCAGCATCCTTGCAGTCATATAAGACCTCGTATTAAATGTTTATGGAGTAGCATAGAGATCGATGGTGTGACCAGTGAGTGTTAGTAACTAGTACAGTTAGCTTACTTTGCTAATCTGAGAAGAAAGCTAGTACAAAGCCTAGCACATGACATGTAAAACAAAGCAACCAATTTTCACACTGATTATTGCATTATTTTACTATAAAGCTAACGATATTTATATATCTATGGTTATATATATATATATCTAGTGCATGCCCCCCCGAGCAACTCATCACTTGCTAGTGTGATTGTAGAGTAATATATTTGGAGTCAGTAAGCTGTAAGAAAGCATCCAAGAAGTCTGGTCCAAATCCATGGCTGAGGTCAAAACACAGGCCATCATCATCATCATTAGAGGAAAATCCATCATGAGCATTCAGAGACTCACAATCCAGGCTTTGCTGATCCAACCGATCTATAGGTTTTAACAAATGTGAAAGCATTCAAAATCAACAGCAAAAGCCTGTAAAGCTCATCTAGAACCAGCATTATGAAATATTTACAGTCAAAGCTCACAGTGAAAATATTATACATGCAAAAAAGTAGTGCATGTACGAGTACGAGTGTTGACTGAGCAACATTACATTCCAGTGAATTTATGAGGTAATTAGTATGTAAAAGGCTAAAATGTAATCCTGAAACATTTACAATCAAAGCGCACGGGGATAACGGTAAACCATCTCCGACTCGACAGATGCGTCTGCATCCTGATTAACTCTGCGGGGGAATAAATTTAACACGCTTTATCTGTGATTATTATTTTTGGCCTCTCGGTCTCCGTAAGCGCCGATGTCTGTCGAGCACTGAGCGCTGTCGAGCGTGACAGGAAGGGCAGCGCTGGAAATTTCGCAAACATCTCCAACCTCCCCGCTCTTGCTGCCATGAATACTTAATATAACACATGAGCCGAGTGTCAGTGTTGCCCCTGGAAACAGGAGGTGGGACGCGGTACAGGATCCCATTTTGAGTGCTGCAGATGGGTACACGGGGAAGAGCGAGCACAGACACATGGGTATGACATTCCTGACGGAGCGAGAGACCTTTGAGGAAGTAGACACTCGTATAGCAGCGGCTCGTGCCAACATTAATAATGACAAAAGTCAGCAGGTTATCACACTTTTCTTCTGCTACAGGATAATCAAAGGATCAGGATCTAGGAGTAGCAGTTCAGCATACAGTCATCCAGCGCACATGCTAGCTTGTCAAGCATTAGTTTGGTAAGGAAGGTTCATGGTTTTAGACGGACCTTCGACTGTGTCTTCGATAGAGCAGGTGTGTTTGCCAGGTTTTAACACAAAAACCACCCAAAAGACCTGAAACTTACGCAAATAAAAAATTACAGCTGATCCGTCGTGCTGAAAAGTTCCAGTTTAGTTTCATCGCTCCACAGAACAGAATCCCAAAACTTCTGTGGCTTATTTATATGATTTTTGAGCGACTTTTCTTGTGCTTTTGGGTCAGTAGTGGTGTACGTCTCGGAGTTCTGGCATGGAAACCTTCTGCGTTTAGTACGCGCCTTACTGTGCTCACTGAAACCTCAGTGTCTGTTGCACCAAGTCTCGCTGCAGATCCTTTGCAGTCACTCGAGGGTTTTTCACAACCTGCCTTCTCAGAAATCTGGTTGCAGCCATTAATAGCTTACTTTTTCTGCCCCATCCAGGTATTTCATACATTTTCTGCCCCTAGCCAGCTCAGGTATTTCATGTGTTCCAGCTCAAGCACACCTGGTGCAACTAATGAAGCCCTTGATAAGTTTAGCATCAGGTGTGCTTGAGACAACACCTGTTTTGTATATTTGTGCTGTTGTGAGGGATTCTGTTCAGGGGGTTGAATAATTTTGAAACTGGAGTAATCATTATAAATTGCATTTTCAGTTGAATTTGTGGAAGCCACTCGAAACATTCGTTGTGTTGAACTATTTCAATTGCTTTTGTTTGATCTGTTCATCGTAAACAGCTGAAAGTCTGTACATTTTGACAATAAACCTGATTTGCAATGGGGTTGAATCATTCTGATTGCAACTGTAGCTACTACAAGCTACAGTACATGTTGCTAATGACGTATAATTAGCATATATCTAAGTCTAGTTGGAGTCGGTTCGATGATGAGAGCAGGCTGTAATAGTAAAATAAAGAGCGCTGGAATGAATAGAGCCAAATTAATAGAGCTGTGGGAGCTCTATTATAAATTTGGGTCGCTGCAGCCTTAGTAAGATGACAGACACCCACACGTGCGCGCACACACACCACACACACACACTAACTAACACACATACACACCACAGAACATGATGAATGTGCTGCTGCTCTTTCAGATTATAGTGTTATTTTATCCACGGTGAATCTGTGGATATGAATCATGGCGGTGTTGTGTGTCACCTCGTAAGAGTCAGAGTTAAGCGCTGCATGTGGCAGCTGGAATGAAATATGTTACAGCCGATCCTGAAGTGCAGACACGTCACGGCGTTAGCACAAGGAAAAAAAAAGGAATGGAGAGAGACGAGAGTGGGAGGACGGAGGAGGTGCGCGCTCAGAGATGTCAAAGGCGTCTAAAAAAGGAGAGAGATGGAAATAGACACAGGTGAGACTGGAAAAGGAAGAATGCCTGGGATGACAGAGAGCGACAGAGCATCTGTATATCAAATCACACAGCTGTGTATTAATCCAGAAGACTCGCTTACATTATTATGCTAACTGCGGCAAAGTCTGCAGCTGAATTCTGGATTCTGATTGGTCAGAAGGTGTTGATTCATTTCCTAGAACAGCAGCTCTGACAGTAGCGCAGCTGCAAATCAACGGTTTATATTAATGCGATATCGTTTCTATAGTAACAATTGCCGATGACGTGAAGTGTTTTTTTGTTTTTGTTTAACATTTAGGGAAGGAGTCTCCGCTGTCAGCGCTTTGTAACAGTAAAGCTCTAACGTTTTCAGGAGCAGCTTGGTTTTGTTTTTTTTTTGTTTTTTTTACATTAGTAGATGTTTGAAACAAAGCTCAAGGAAGATTAAGAGAAATCATAAACGGCAGGAAGAAAGGAAGTGCATTCAGTAAGATCAGAAGGTTGTTTAAAAAAAAAAAAAAAAAGAATAAACCAGAACTCCAGAAAGGCAGTTAATTTTCCCATAATGCAGCAGCGAATTACTGCCATGTCAACGCTACACATCCGGCGGCGTTAATGAATTAATAATAAAGGCACGCGGTGTGAAAAGCAAAGGCGCTGAAACACCGAGACGCAAATTACGACATTTTGTGTTCACTTTGCTAAGAAATGACAGAGGACACTGTAGAGCAATTAACCTCGGCCCACTTACACACACACACACGCTGGTCAGCATCCCACACACACACACACTCAATAAAAAAGTGTCTGAAACTACAGAATCTAACAGAAGGCAAACAAATGAAACAATTCACCAGTTCACAAATTTCCACATACAACCCTGCTCAAAAATTTGTACCCCATCATAGTTTATACATTGTTTATTGTTA
>JANDJT010000050.1:7415393-7433652 GCA_024331685.1 Stegophilus panzeri
GTGTGGGTAAATTGTTGCCATACAATGTGCAATGGTGGAAAGTATCATGTACTAATAAAAATAACACAAACTGTATGAGATTACAATTCCAAATACTGCATATTCCAGGCTATAAATTGCAGAGTTTTGTTGTTGTTGTTTTTTTTGCCATCATGTAAACATTTAAACAAGTTATATCTTTTAGAAAGGAATTACAGCTGTAAAAAGTACATGGATGGATTTACTCACTCAAAATACATACAAAAATTAGATCCAAACAAGTTTTGGGTGAAATATTTTTTAAAGTTCTTTCTTTTGAATTCTTCATTCTTTCTCTTGAAACATAACATTTAGAAATTCCGATAGCTTTTCTTACTCTGAATGTGAAAAAATGTAAATATACTATTTAGACCTATATACTTTTTTTTTGTTTGCTATGTAGCAGCTAATACTGTTTTAATGTAAAACAATCATTGAGGAAATATAAAATCTCACAAGAGCTCAGTAGTCAAAGCTAAATTTCTAGATATCATGCCTAATCTGTAATCACCTGACACGCCTGTCACTGATTGGCTGCTTTAATCTGCAGTCTACAGCTCAACACGATGCAATAAGACCACGCCCCCTTTCACTGACTTCCCGTCGCAACTTTGTCACGTAAGCGGCGACTTGAAGCACAAAAGGAGTAGGTTTCTCAACACCGACACACTCATGCAACAAGCGCACTGTATCTCTTTTATTGAAAAGTAAATGGTGTCTGATTGCAATGCATTCTGGGTGACTTCCGAAAGTCCACACCCTCAGCCCTCCAAGGGCTGATCTAACAAATTCTTTTGATCTGATTAAATAATGGAGCAGCACTTAAAATGGTGGCAGTGGTACAACCAATCCAAGTGAAAACGCAGAGAGCAAGTCAACAAGGGCGCATTAAGAGCACTATTCGAACACAAACTCAGAAATTTCCTGTGTTATTTCCCCAAACATCCAAACAACCGCAGAGGTTTTACAGTGTGTGATCACCTCCGCTGCAGTGAATACATACAGCATTCCCACACACACACACACACACATACACACACACACACACACACTGAAGTGCACACTACATGAATCTCCCTGGCCCCTATGAGAAATCAGTCATGACATCTAGGGATGCAATATTCTCATTTTCACATTTTAGCTCGTTATAAGCGTTCAGTTTGTGCTCGCTATTTCATACACAGTAATATTTAGATAATTCATGTGCAGGAAGCAATTAGCGGGTCCATGTGGGTATAGAATTATAACTTTAATAACCTGAAAACAACACAACAAAATCTCCAACACTGAATTTACTCCAACACTCCTGAGTTAACTCTTACAGTCCTGAATGAAAGCCTACAGTCCTGAATTAACTCCTACAGTCCTTACTTAACTCCTACAGTCCTGAGTCAACTCCTACAGTCCTGAGTCAACTCCTACACTCCTGAATCAACTCCTACACTCCTGAATTAATTCTTACACTCCTGAATTAATTCTTACACTCCTGAATTAACTCCTATAGTCCTCACTTAACTCCTACAGTGCTGAATGAACCCCTACAGTGATTAATTAATTCCTACACTCTGGAATGAAGTCCTAAAGTCCTTAATGAAATCTTAAAATCTTGAGTTAACCTCTCCAGTCCTAAATGACCTCCTTCACTCCTGAATTAGTACTACACTACTTTCTACAGTCGAAATATATAATTAACTCTTGTCATTCTGAATTGAATCTTAAAATACCGAATTAGCTTCCACAGTCCAAACTTAAAAGCTACAGTACTGAATTAATCCCTACAATCTTAATGTAACACTTAAAACCATCCATTACCTTATACAGTCCTGAGTTCAAGTGTACAGTCCTGAATTAAATTAGAGGCACAGATAGTCCTGTGACTCACTCTGCACCTCATTTCACACTTCAGCAGCTGCCTAATGACTGTCATTTTCTACAAAAAAAAATGAGCATAAATGCCAGCTCTGAAATCATGGCGTTTGATACAAATAAATAAATAAATAGATAAATAAATAAATAAGAAGGTATCTTTTACATGGTACTGTGAATGAAGTGTCCCTTTAAAAATGATCGAAAGTACATAATGGTACCTTTAAGGATCACTGATGCACCTTTAATTAGCTTTCGGGGTAATAATATAAAGATACACACTAAATACTAGATATTTAGTTTTCTAGATATACACTAAAGGCACAAAAGACGTGCATATCATATAAAACGAAGTGTTAGTCAATATTATATGCATATGATATTAATGAATGAATGTAAAAATCTGGAAGCATGGAATTGGAGATAAACAAACAAACAACCAACCAACAATTCTGAATAAATACATTTAAAAAATAAATAATAGCGTATACACACACTATACTATAGGTCATACATATCCTCTAAAACTAAATACCTATTATATAAATACAATATAAATAAATGGGTTAGATTTATATATAGTCATAATAAGATATATAGTCACTATAGTGAATCTTCATCTGATCTACATGCATACAGGATATACTGTATATTCTCTATAATAATATCATTCCTTCATCCAGTTAGTAAGTGCAGCTTTCCATCCATCTGACTGCCACTCTGTCTGTGTGTGTGTGTGTGTGTGTGTGTGTGTGTGTGTGTGTGTGAGATCAGCTCACCGTTGCTGGAGATGCGGTTCTCCACCTGGGCGGATGATGAGAAAGGGCCACTAAGTTGGATGTAGAGTCCCACACAGTGGAAACTCCGCAGCAGGAGCCGGAACGCGCTCATGTTGCCTCTGCTAGAGGACACCGCCTCGCATCCACGCGCACACCCCGATCCCTAGGATAGATCCACAGCCGGGGAAAGAGATGTTGTGCTGGCGGTGTGATGGACAGAGAGAGAGAGAGAGAGAGAGAGAGAGAGAGGTGTTGCAGTCTCTCCGTCGCTGCTCCGTTACTGCGCTCTGAGCCTCAGCGTCACGGACTATAGCGCACGGCGGAGGGATACAGCAGCAAAGTGAGCTCTTACGCGGAATGATCTCTTCTCAGACACTCGACACTAAGTCTATCTATCTATCTATCTATCTATCTATCGATTAAACTTTCTAAACAAATCTAAATTAACTAAACTAAATGAATCAATTACTCACTAGACAAATAAATCAAAACATTTCTTATCGATCTGTCTATCTATCTATCTATTAAACGTTCTATCCTACTAGGCTATATCATGTATATCACATATAATGCCAATTAATCAATTAATCGATAGCCAAATAAATCAAAACATTGTTCATCTATCCATCTATCGATTAAACTTTCTAAACTACTATATCATATATAATGCTAATTAATCAATTACTCAATAGACAAACAAATCACAACATTGCTTATCTATCGATCTACCTAGAACCCTATTTTAAAGAGTGTATCTATTATATATTAAATGCATGTAAGATGTATCTGTTGTGGCGTCACAACTCCAAGGTTTGATCCTGAGCTCAGGTTATTTGCTCCACGTGTCTGTGTGGGATTACTCCAGGTCCTCTGGTTTCCTCCCACTTACCTAAAGCATGCTCGGAGGTGGACTGGTGATGCTAAATCGCTCCATATGCTAAGTTAATGAATGGATAATTTGTTATTATTATTATTATTATTATTATTATTATTGTGATGTCTCCTGTTCCTGGTCTAGAGAACATATCTGCACATCACTGCACATGACTGAAAAGGTTTTGAAAACGACGTGCGTATTAGTGCGTGCCTGCGTTAAGTCACGTCAGTGATGTGGTTATCCTACACCACGCGCTCGGTGCTCAGATATAAACATTAAACAAACCGAGATGAAATTTTAACTCGACCATTTGGTCGCCGTTTTGTTCCAATTTAGGTGCACAAAGAGTTACGTACAACTCAACCAGGCGGAAAAGTTCATTATTCCAGCATCTCTGAGGTGTGAAATTACAGCCGGAGCACCGCCGCGGTTATAATCGCTGATATGAGGAGCGCTCGACTTCCTGCCAATTTAATATGCAAATTAGGGCTCGCCTTATTACAGGTGCAGGTTGGAAAGAAGAGGCGCACAGTGGAGCAGATGTTTCCACCACGTGAAGGGGCGACCCCCAGGCCTGCTGCGCCAACATAACCGCCGAGACAACAGAGGGATGTGATTGGCATCGTCACTCTCTCTCTCTCTGTCTGTCTCTCGTTCAGTCTGATGCTCTTCTCTACTTTATACAGTACACACACACACACACACACAAACACATCATCCAGAACCTTCTCTAGTAATTCATTAAAGAAAATGCTTTTTAATAAGTACACACGATGGCTGGGATAAAAGGTAAACAGTAAGGAATAAAACATCAAATACTTACTGTTATTCTTACCCAGCGGTAAGAAGTGGATTATTTTCCAATAACAGCACATCCTGAAGCGTGATATTCCTCTTATACATTCCACAGCAATGACAAATTTTTCATCGAGTAAAGAACATGTTTAATCTTGTGCATTTAATCTTGTGGAATGCCTTTGAAACAAGCTACATAGCCTCACCTCACCAAATATTCACCCATCTTAATCTCCTGTACCCCTTCTTCAAAACCTCCTGCGCTAAACAAACCGCATCATGAAGACCTGGGAGAAATGTCCAGACATTGAGGGACAACTAAACATCCTCCTCCTCCAGAGCGACGCTAATTCGTTAACTTTTTTTAAAGAATATGGCACGACCGTGACTTGAGGAAACCGTCCACCAAAAATCAGTACCACCCTGCTGAAGAAAAAGCCCCAATAGAAACCATAGAAATTCAAATGGTTACCACTAGAAATACCATTACAAACCATTAACTAACCATTAAAAGCATTACTGGTCCTTAACAGTATCCACTAGACATAACACGCCACCAATAGAAGGCAAGAAATTACCAGTAGAGACCCACAGGGATCATTACAGTTTCCATGAAAATCAGTATGATTCCCATTATAACCATTAAGCGTGCATGGTGGCTTAATGGTTAGCACGTTCGCCTCACACCACCAGGGTTCGGGGTTCGATTCGGAGCTTGCATGTTTTCCCTGTGTTGCGGAGGTTTCCTCCGGGTACTTTGGTTTCCTCCCCCAGTCCAAAGACATGCATGTTAGGCTGATTGGCGTGTCCAAAGTGTCCGTATTGTATGAACGTGTATGTGATCGTGCCCTGTGATGTATTAGCACCCTGTCCAGGGTGTCCCCCGCCTTGTGCCCCATGGCCCCTGCGATAGGCTCCAGGTTCCCCGCGACCCTGAAGGATAAGCGGTATATAGAAGACGGATGGATGGATTGATTATAACCATTAAAAGCATTACAAATTTTATGAGGATTTCTATTGGTTTTTCTTTCAGCAGGGCAGGTTAAGACGGGATTAGTCAGAGAAACAACCATGAGACCAGACGTCTGAGCTTCACTACGCCGAGGTGATGAGCCAGTCTTTAGGATTTGTTGCTTTATCGCATCATACCTAATTTGTTCCAAATCGAATTAAAACAAATCTAAACAAATGTCGCTTAGATACTTCAAGCATGCGGGGAGGCTCGAAAGCTCGTCACAGCAGACGTCTTACGGCACTTTTTTGTTTACTATTAGATGCCGTGTTTAACGGATGATACGGGTTTCAGGCGAGTACCGCATTGCCACAGGATCCCAAAAGACAGAGGTTAGAAAAATCCTGCTTTACAGCACGGCTTCGCCGCACAGAGGAAGGATTAGGGCAATTTCAAGCCAGTGACCTTCAACCGTTCGAATGTTATGCTAACTGCTAAATGTTTTTAATCCCCCAATAAACAGCGAGAGCGAGAGAGAGCGAGAGAGAGCGCAATAAACAGCGAGAGAACAACAAGAGACGAATAGAGATGGCGCTTTGTGCGTTCTCGCTAACTCGCTAGCTCAGCACGCTAGTCATTAGCGTAGGAGTGAGACTTGCTGGCTCATTACCACTGGACAAACATCAAATTATTGACCATTAAATCCACACCAGGGGCCCGGAGGCAATTTCTGAAAGCAAAGAGCGAGACGAAAGAGCACAGAGTAGAAATACAAAGTTGTTTAGGGACCTAACGGGTACTTCACACAACACCTCGTTTTACATGATGATTCTGTTTCCAGAGCCACGTTTTTGTGTTTTAAAAAAACAAACAAACAAAACTTTATAGCTATTCTTTAAGGAAAGATGCAGCTTGGTAATTATGATACTACAGTATACAGAGGGCTTATTAGAATATCTTCACAGCAGCGTTACTGTACGAATAAAGGAACACGGAGGTCTCGTCGCTTGGAGGCTACTGGCTGGTGATGCGGACGGCCCCAGGGAACATACTCGGAAGCCGTCGTGAAGATGGCGCCGGACTGCGGTTGCGGGTTTAGGACTCCGGTCTCCATCGGTGGACAGTTCATGACTTCACGTTGCGCCTGTGGTGAATTTCCTGATTACACAGTTGGCACTTTTTGATTCATCGTGTAGCACACCGTTATAGAAGGGGATTATTAAGAACCGCTCTCTCTGGCGTCGACTAGATGAAGACGGGTTCCCCTTTGAGTCCGATTCCTCTTAAGGTTTCCTCCTCATGTCATCTCAGGGAGTTTTTCCCTCGCCACCGTCGCCTCTGGCTCGCTCGTCAGGAATTAATTTTAGATCTGAAATGTATAGATTTCTGTAAAGCTGCTTTGGAACAATATCCATTGTTGAAAGCGTTATAGAGATCAAACTGCACTGAACTGAAAACGCTGTCGTGCTGTTAGGGAGAAAAAACAAACAAACAAAACAAAACAAAAAAACAAACATTTATTTAATAAAGAACGACACGGAATACTTTTTATCCATTTATGATTACGTTTAACGTTGTGGAACGTCGACAAAAGTAGTTCCTGTTCTTACTTATGTTACAGCAGGTGTTCTCTCTGTAACGAACATATACGAACACATATGTAGCACTATAACAAAAACGTTTTATTGGAATTTGTTTTCTGAGCGCTGACTTGGCATTTCCGAGGTAAGATGAACGCCGAGGAAAACTGTGATGGTTTCTCGTGAGGCATTATACATCCATCTATCTCCACACACACACACACACACACCTATCTATATCTATAAATAAATAAAAGGCCTTATGAATGTGCTATAGCCTGATATGAAAGTGCTCATTGTTTATTTCCAATATAACGTTTAGAGAAAGTGTTATTAATAAGTCACTAGTAAATAATAACAACTTAGTTGTTGTCCATAGAGATGGAGATCCACATTCCCAGGAAGCATGAAGAAAACTGTTCCTCTCTCTCCTCGTTTGATGTTTTTATTCACATCAGTACATTTCATCACACGTTACGTGTATATGAACCATTTAAAAAAAAAAAAAAAAATTGTTATCTGTGTGAATATTCCAGGATCATGGACCTGAGTGTCTTGGATGTTGTTTACATGAACAGCATACAGCATCACACCAACACCAGTCTTAGCAATTAACACTCAGATACATTTACACGTGACGGAGAGAAATTAATTACATCTTTCCACTTGGGTCTTGTTCTCACAGTTCAGTGTTTTTTTTTTTAAAAACGACTCAAATACAAAATGTGCTTCATACCCAAGCAGAACAGAAACACGATTCAGCGTTGTGCTTCACGCTGAACGTGAGCCGTTAGTCATGACGTCATGAATTGATCAAAACGCATTTTTTACAGAGAAAACAGAGGGCGGGCGTCGATGATCTGAGCGGAGACTCAGAAATCCTCCAGAAGCTCCATGATCCGTTTCTGCTCGCTCAGCCGGTACTCCTCGTTCTTGCCGTCGCCGATGCTCTCCGCGTATTCTGCAAAACAGAAAACAAATGTCATGCGTTCTGTATTTTCAAAACAAGAAGTGCTTCCCCCCCCCATCCTCTAATATGTGCTGTGACACCGATTGATCACGTTACTGACTGTTTTATGGGCTTCCACATAGGAGCTCTATATTACTACAAAGTGACGTATAGTGTGAAAAGTACAACGCTTCTTATTTATTTATTATTCACAATGACATAAAAGTGCTTGGATGCAGTAAGAATGTGTAGTCCATCATCTCAAATATGCACAGTTATGCACAAGCTGTCAGCCTTTGGATGATTATACGTACGTGTACACACACACACACACACACACACACACACACACACACAGATATAAAAATAAGCATGAAGGAAAAAGGCTGCAGTCTGCAGTTTCACAGTAGACAGGACGAGTGCAGACTAAGAGCTCTACTTTAAAAGGCCAAATACGATTAAGAGCAGCAGCACTTAAATCTGCACCTCTGGAAATGTGGAAACGTGGACACACACACACACAATTCACCTGCTCTATCTGAGCACTAGTTATGCTGTGTTCTTAACCCACCTCACACTCTGACACACACTCAGCACATCACCACCTCTTTCCTCTCCATTTACTGCTCTCTCTGTTCTTGTTCTCTCTTCAGGGCACTTACTAGGCGTGTGTGTGTGCACACATATCCACAGATGCAGGTTTAAGTGATAGAATATATACATTTTTTAAAAACCGTATGCATCCTGAAAAATCTAATGTATAAACTGGGATTGGCATACAGAGGCCACGCCTCCTTCTATACTGGTACTGACAGGTAGATAGGCCATGCCTCCTTATCCTTCACTGAGACTGATGGATACAGAGGCCACACCTCCTTCATTGGGACAGGTAGAGGCCACACCACCTTCTCTCCATCACCTTCTACTTCACTGGGATTGAAAGCCACAGAGGCCACGCCTCCTCCTTCAATGAGATACAAACACCATGCTTCCTTCTCCACCACTGTGTCAAACCTGTTGTCACAGATTGGAACAGTACATCTTTACTCCCCTACATACACACAAACCTCTCTGAAGGCATGATATTTGATAGTGTAATGGTTCAGGGGAAGACACAGGTATGGATTATTCTCTTAGCCCTTTCACAACTCGGAGATGCAAGTCTAGCATCAAACCTGTTTAAAAAAAAAAAAAAAAAAAAAAAAAGTACGAGCTAAAAAGAAGAAGAAAGGCAGGCATGCTAAAGGGTACCACACACACACAGCCTTGAATCAGATGCTATTGGCATTCAGCATAAATAGCGGTGAGGAGGATAATCCCTGCTTGAGCTCAGAGGTGTTGCAACCTTGCACATCCCATATTTTCATTTTTTCTCTCCCTCTCTCTCTCTCGACACAATTACTTAAACAGATCACGGTGAGGAACAGCTGAATGTCAGTGTACGTGAAACTCTTATCAAGGGCGAGCTCACTCCATGATGCATGAAGCCCAAGCCAGGCAGCGAACCTCCTGCTGTGAATCTGCACGAAACGAGCCGAAAAGGCCTGCGACTTTTGCTTCTGCACAAGCTAATTAAATTCCTAATCTCTGCAGCAACAGCGTGGCGCGATTCCTCTTTTGTCCTAGTTACACATTTGATTACGCTGAGAAAGTACTAGGGGACTGATGACTTGATTAGCAATAAATTCGGTGTAATGAGCGCGGGCTGGTTTTAAAAAAAGCTCGGCCTCCGTGAGAAGCCTAACCGGTACGAGGACTATAAATCAGAATGGGAGATTGCTGGGAACGCTCAGAGGAAAAACTATAAATTAACATACACACGCATGCCCTGCAGTATTTGCTATAGGCACAGCTGCATCTTTACTATACTAACAAATATGAATAGGCAAGCAAATATGTCCATTGTGTGAACAAAAACATGTATCTTATGTAAAATCCAGCCATTTTAAAGAAAGAAAAAGTCTGAAAAAAAAATCATTAAATTAATGGCATCATCCATCCATCAAGCCTCCGTACCAGGGTCGTGGGGAGCCTGGAGCCTATCCCGGGGACTCAGGGAGCGAGGAGGGGGACTCCCTGGACATGCTGCCAACCCATCACAGTGCACAATCACACACACATTCAAATACTACGGACAATTTGGAAACACCAATCAGCCTACAACGCATGTCTTCGGACCGGGCGAGGAAACCAGAGTACCAGAAGGAAACCCCCCTCCCCAGAAGCACGTGGAGAACATGCAAGCTCCGCGCACACAGGGCAGGGCCGGGATTCAAACCCCCAGCCCTGGAGGTGTGAGGCAAGCGTGCCAATGACGTCGCCATCCGTTTGTTGGATAATATACCACAGAGAATCACCCACAGATAAAGATTAGATGAATGCAAAGTCACAAATTATTCACATAAAATTATACATTCATAACAGAAGCTCCACAACAAAGCTCAGATTGGAATCTAAATAAAAAAAATCTGGAAGAAATCAAACTCCGGGTTTGAGCTGTGTGTGGAGAGGATCACAGCTCCTTGTGGCATACTGAATTAAAGCCAGAGATAGCAGACGAGGGAAAGAAAGGGGGGAAAAAAAGGAGAAAAAAAGAAAATCAGCTGGTATATTTGATGGGTCAGTGGCTGGGGCTGCACACTTGACCCACGACACGCTGCTTGATGAAATCCAGCCTGAAAAAAAAAAAACCCCAAAATCACACTGACAGCATGCTGACTAGAGGAACAGTGTGCCTGCAATCAGCACTCAACAGAGGAACAAACAAAACGCTTTAAGGTGAGAGAACAGAATGAGGGACTGTATTACAATTTCATATCACAATAATCATCTCAACCTCATCTCACAGCTTGTGATACAAGCACAATAATAAAAATATTTAAAGAAAAGTGACGCACAACTAAAATTTTCCTCAGTTGGAGTGACGGTGAGCCAAACTCATACCCGGTAATTATGAATATTGAGATTTGCTTGCTCGGAGAAATAAATAAGCTTGGAAGCTTAGGACTTTTTAAGCTTAATAAAAAATTCTTTAGCTGTCCAAAATCTCAGCCAGTCTGAGAACTGTGGAACGACTCCATCAAATGCAACTTTCAAATTGTCTGTGGAACGGTCGAGTGGGAGCTTTAAACAAAACTACTGAATGTATTCTCTGTATGAACGTGTCAAATGGAACCTTGTTTAGAACTGTTGAAAAGGCCCTTGGCGTGAAACTGTGGAATGGAAGATTTCTATGGAACTGTTGGAGAGACCCTTTTTTACTGAACAGTCAAAAGGAACCTTGATATGAACTCGGGTACAGAGCAGTCGAGAGGATCTTGATCTTGGGTACGGAACAGTCCGGTGGATCTTGATCTTGGGTACGGAACAGTCCGGTAGATCTTGGGTACAGAACAATCAAATTCAATGTTGGTATGGAATAGTCAAATGGAACCATGATATGGATCTGCAGCAAACGGAACCTGGGTATGGACCCGTGAAAATGAAATTATGTATTCAATTGTAGAAAAAGGAACCTAGATAAGGAACCATTAAATTGAACATTGGTATGTAACTGTTCCATGGAATATTTGCATGGAACAGTCAACTGCAACCTTAGTATGGACTCATCAAATGTTATCTTAGTACAGAACTGTTAAACGGATCTTTGATACAAACTTTTCTATGCAGCTATCTAATGTATCCTCTGAATGGAACTGTCAAATGTAATCTGAAGAAGATACTATCAGAGATATCTAGGCCCAGGTTCACTTATCCCAGTGTGGGGGCTGCTCACATGCAGTCCACATTTTAACTTTCTGCCAGCTCCAAAAAAAAAAAAAAAAAAAACCAAAACCAACACCCACATAAGAAGCCGCCACC
Organism: Stegophilus panzeri; assembly: GCA_024331685.1. NCBI lineage: Eukaryota > Metazoa > Chordata > Actinopteri > Siluriformes > Trichomycteridae > Stegophilus > Stegophilus panzeri. Next base: position 7,427,071 of record JANDJT010000050.1, read on the forward strand.
TACAGGACAAAAATCTGTCACAGGCAAAAAAAGTGAACCATACCAAGCCACAAGGACCAATCTCAGAAGCACCTCCTTACTCTTTTAGAGTTCACTGGATAATTAAGGGTTATTAGCATCCAAAAAGGTTTGTTCTTGGAACCCTTTCTGTTGGGGACATACTTTAATATAGACCCTTTAAAGGTTCCCCATAGGGACAACCAAAGAACCGTTATGGGTGTATCCAGTCCTCAAAGGAAAACTATGCCTGTGAGGACATTTAGTATTCCAGGCTAAATGGAAATTCCAGTACAAGGAATTGAAACCTACAGAATGTCTTGAACTAGTGAAACAATCTCCAAGATTTTGAAGAGTAAACAAGTTGCCTTGACATATACCTTCTTCTAGACATTTACCCAGAACTCGTGACTTTAGGGGCTTTTTGTGCTAGTGATCAGAAAGTTCAAATCTCAGGACTGACAGAAAATCAGTGAACCTTCAGCAAGGTTCTTAACCCTCAATTACTCAATGTCCCTGGATGGCACGCTACCTGGCTTTCATGTCACTTCGGGTAAAAATGTCTGCCAAACGAATACATATAAATAAGAAAATCCACTATGACCCTGTTTCCTTTTAGTCTGACCGAATCAGCGCAAAGCTAATTGCCCTTTAATGACTTCCTTTCACTGTTAGCACTTTTGTTTGAAGTATACCTTTGACTATAATGCACCCTACTGCTACTCTTAATTCGACAGTGAGGGCAAAGTGCCAGCAGTGCTGCTGCTTGATGGTACCTCTGTGCTGTGTGGTCCTGGCAGTGCTTTCCCTCCACAGGCCTGCTCAAGGCCACAGCTGCTACAAACCCGCAGCAGAAAATTTCAATTTATCACAGGCGGTGCCAGCGATTCCACAATGAGCCTCCCACACACAAGCTGCTCTCCAAAAGAAAGGGAGGAAAAAGGGATGCGTTTTCCATTTATTGAAAGGTGTTTATTAAAACTTCTTGACAGTTTTATGAAAATTGGACCTTACATAATACTGGTAGATCTGAAAATGTCAAAAGGTACCAAGAAAATGAAGGCATTTGCAAAGGACATGTTTTAATGTAGCATGGCTTCAAGCGGTAATATTGAAAGTTGAGAGCCATGATTCCCAGTTGATTTGACTGGTCAAGTGAGGAAGTTTGCTGGTAACAGGTGTGTCAGAACACCACACCATGCTATACCCAGAATGGACCCCCCCCGACCACCATCACAAGACAACTATCTAGGTGAATCCAATTATAAATATCAAAGCACACTGCAGGAATGATGAAGATTAGACCAGCTTATGGTCTGAAACAGCTTGAGAACAGATTATGGTCTGAAACCGTCTGAGACCAGCCTACGGTCCAGAACAAGGTGAACCTATGGTTCAAAATGGGATGGGACCAGAATACAGTCAGTGGTCCAAAACAGGCTATGATTGAAAACATCTTTCACCAGCCTACAGTCCAGAACAGGCTGAATCCAGCCTACAGTCCAAAAGAGGCTGAACCTATGGTTCAAAATGGGCTGAGATATGCTGATGGTGCATAACAGGCTGAGACAAGAATATGTAGACCAACCTTTAGTATAATATGAGCTGTAACGTAACGAAGATGCTTGGATGTTCCAAATTTCAAAATCCCAGCATGTCAATATTCCAGCGTAAAAAAATAAATAAATAAATAAATCAAATCAATCACCACTACACTTAAAATGAACGGAAAATTCTGGAAAATAATGATAAAACGTAAATATTATTGTGACATCATCATATATTAGAAGTCTGTACCATGCTGTTCAGGTCAGCCTTATACAGTATCTCATTTAATGTATTGCAGTGAATGTGAAATAGTTGGTCTGGAGTTACAAGTTTGTCAAAATTAAAAAGTGCCAGTAGGTTTTTTTTTATTTTATTATTTTTTTTAATTAATTGGACCCTGTCATGCAGTTCACTTGAAAAGGTGTTCGGAGTTTATGCTAATAAGACAGCTCACATTCGTCAAAGCAGATTGGTTCCACCTCGAAACTCGCTCAACGTGAGTGGCGTGGACCAAAAAGTAAAGTCGGGGACATTTTCCCGGCCTTTTCTGCCAGCCATTTTGGAGTCAAATGTACAGATGTGAGCTTGGTGGTGTCGTTAATCATTTATGACCAGCGTGACTGAGCGCGCTCGGCTGCAAAAAGAGCAGGGCTTCTGAGGACACGCGCTCGCACGGGGCGGGGGCTTAATTACTTCAAATGGCACACTCGCCGCTGTGTTTAGCGCGGCCGATTATTCACGCTGAAGCATTCGTTATTTGCGCAGAAGCGAGACCAGCTGTGACGCGAGGAGAATGTAAACATGCAACACGTACTCACACTGTCCCAGGGATCAAACGGTAACACGGTGACCGGACAGATCAGGAACATTACTCGAGGCTTAAAACTGGTGGACAGTCTACAGACGAGACGTGATCTTTGTCTCTGGCTCACCTCTCATGATGTGGCGCACCGTCTTAACCGATCCGCCCCTCAGGTTCAGGATTTGATGTACTCTCTGCTGCAGCTGTGACAATAATAATTCAAACAAAGACAAGGACTTACATTATACCAGAGTGCTCTCGATTCTGATTGGTCAGAAGGTGCTCATCAATTTTCTATAGCAGCAGCTCTGACACTACAGCAGCTGCAAAACCACATGTTGATATTAAAAGCACTTTGTATGAGCTGTAATAAATGATAAAAGGAATGAAAACACTCTAAGACGTGCTCTGAATCCCAAAATTATTATTATTTTTAATTTTTTCTGATTTACCTGTGGAATTCCTGCACTGCTGATCTCCACCATGATGTAACAGATCAGCTGCAGGACGAAAAGGCCGGCATCTAAACGGCGCAGGTAAAACTCGTCCTCCATGGCATCATCCAGAATCTCGCCCCGCCGCACCATGTCCTGAAAACACACACACACACACACACACACACACACACACACACACACACACACACACACAGAGAGAGAGAAAGAGACTTATCATTCGGCGGAGTCGCTGCTGATCAGTGTGTAGATCAGTCAGTTTGGGACTTAATGGCATGGAGGGACTCCATCACTCATACACACTCCTGCGCCAATACTCATCAATCTTAAGCACTTAGTCCACGCGTCGATACCTGAGCACCGTCAATACTCTCTAAACTCGAATTCATCACCATTAGAAAGTTTGCAGGGATTTTCGAGGCCAAAGCGAAGCAGCTACACTTGCTAAAAACCACTCGGCCGTGCTAACCGGCGGAAAGCGGCTCCGCCCTGGAACCCCTCGCATCGTTTTTGGAGGTTCTGAAGAAACGATAGTTAAAAAAAACAAAACAAAACAAAAACAAACAACAACACCGTGCCGTCATTTAACAAAGAAAAATACGTGCAATCGTTGACACAGTGAAGATGACGACATCGTGGAAGGAGTCTCCAGTGTCAGTGTTCTCTTGATATCTTCAGGATAGATGGTGGTATCTCCGGTAACTCCGCTTCATCTCACCACCATGTTGTTGAATATTTTCCTCGATCTGAGTATTTGAAATGTTTTTTTTTGTTTTTTTGGACATCAATATTGCTTCGCGTTAGTTTGTTTATGTTGTATCGCTTGAAAATAATTACCCTCTGGCCACTTTGTCGCATTGCATCTCTGTGATTTGATTCGTTTCTTGCTGCGCCGGTAGCTCTGTATTAATAGTACGCGTGACGTTTTTGCGAGGCTCGGTCTACATCATGGCCGTGTTTTCATTACACGACACAGAGAAAGGGTTTAGTGTAGTAACGCAGACAGACTGAAACATGCTGCTGTCTCTCCCGCTGTGCTGAGAGGCGTCTCTTTGTGTTCGCCAGCATGCGTGCACCTTGTTTGCGACACCACGCTCCAGCAGCTCTTCCTCACATATAAACGCTCTCTCTCTCACACACACACACACACACACACACACACACACACACACAGATGCAATATTTCCCGCTTGGAAAGGCTGGCGTTCCCAGGAGGGAGGCTGATGTCAATCGCTGCAATTACAGCATGCACAAACTCCAGCTGTCGCGTTCCCTTTAGACAGCCACTCCGGGAGCTTAGATGATCTTCACGACTTTGAAAACATGAAACACCCTTCAGAGACAAACCTGAAATATAAAACGATGATTTTTTTTTTTTTTTGGGGGGGGGGGTTGTCCAGATTGAGAACATGTAACTGTGACAGAGGACAGAGACGGAGGATCTTCACTTGAGCTTTTAATGGGCTGCTGGAATAAATTTTTTTTTTTTTTTTTTTTTTTTTAAATTCACAAAGTTGTTCACACACACACACACACACACACACACACACACACACACACACACAGAGAGAGAGAGAGAGAGTCTTCACACTCATTACTGGAGAAGAAGGAAAGGAAAGAGCTAGAGAGGGGCCTGAGGGGAAACGAGATTCAGTCACTTTGTGGAGGGAAAAGGCAGGTGTTTAATGCCACGGTTGGGAAACATAACAGGGCAGCGTCTCTCTCTCTCTCTCACTCACTCTCACACACACACACACACACACACACAGAGTCTACAATTAATCCATCAGCACTTTCCCTACAGACGCATGCTGTCCATAATTACACATAACACACGAGGAAGATGCCATGTAACTTCACTAGTGCTGCTCTAATGCAAAGGATTCTGTGTGAAGGAAAGAAGGGAGGGAGACAGGAAGAAGGAAGGAAGGAAGGAAGGAAATGGAGACCGGAAAAGAAGGAAGGAAGGAAGGAAAGGGAGACAGGGAAAAAAAAGGAAGGAAGGAAGGAAGGAAAGGGAGACAGGGAAAAAAGGAAGGAAGGAAGGAAGGAAAGGGAGACAGGGAAAAAAGGAAGGAAGGAAGGAAGGAAAGGGAGACAGGGGGAAGAAGGAAAGAAGCAACAAAAAGAAACAAAGAAAGAAAAAGTTAGAAAGAAAAAGACAGACAGAAAGAAAGAAAATCATAATCTAACTGTGGCTCTAAAAAGGAATCCAATGGTGATTGACAGGTTTAATCTAGCAGATACGGTAAAGATCTTTAGGTCTGAGGTTATGATCTGAATTGCCTGTAATACATGCACTCTATAATACAAGTCATTATCTTCATATGACTTTATTTCATTCTTCTGTTTCCTTTCATTTTATTCTCTCCTGCATTTCCACTCTCTCTCCCTTTCTCTCTCTCTCTCTCTCTCTCTCTCTCTCTCACACACACTATAGTCACCATGCTCCTTTCATATTGATGATGAAATTTCCAAAAAGCAGACATGACAACCTGTCGTGTGTGTGCGCGCGCGCGCATGTGTGAACCGTGTGATGGCGAAAAGGCAGGAAGAAAAGTGTGATGTAACGCTCCTGAGCGAAAGATAACCATCATCTCTGAATTACATCGCTCTCTTCACTCTGATCAGACCTATGGGCACAGATCAGAGCTCAGCAAGGTCAGGGAAAAGGTTAGAGAGCTCATGAGGGTGTGGGTATGTGTGTGTGTGTGTGTGTGTGTGTGTGTGTGTATGTGTATGTGTTCTTACATGCTTCTCTCCATCAATTCTCCTGTCTGCGAGCTGAACGGCCTCCAGGTATTTAAAATGCAGCTCCATCAGTCTGTCCACCTTCAGAAAAAAGAAGAGCCGTATTAGACACACACCCACACACTTATTGCTTCATTTTATAAGCTATACTAATGATGCAGCGTTATTAATTCAGAGGACATTTGTAGTATATTTGAAACTGTACTTCAAGCTTCTGCTGTTGTGTAGTATAGCATTTGTCCCATTAGTGTTGCCATAGTTCTTTATTAAGATGTCAGTACAGAGCCAATATTAATGCTAAAACCTTATTAATGAGCTTTACCTTAACTGCTGGAGTAGCACGCCTACCGTAAATACTCTAACAAACAGGCATTCGAATTAAGTGAATGCCACATGCAATTAAAAAAAAAAAAAAAAAAAATTACATTATATAAATATTATTATTAAATATCAAGCTAGCGTTCCATCAAAGCTTTAAATCTATACTATGTATAAAAGGCGTATTTAACTTGGCTTGAAGTTTAATCAACAATACGGGGTTAAAAAAAGAAAAATAAAATAAAATAAAATAAAATAAATAAATAAACCATTTACCTTCTCACAGTCATTCTCTGTGAACTTGCTGAGCAGGCGGCTCCTCTGCTGCCCCTTCAGGTTCCTCAACATGGACGCCATGATGGAGCACACATGCTCTGATGGAAGAGGAGAAGAAACCACAAAACTATCAAATGATTTTGCGATTCCAACTTAAACATTCACAGAACATAGAAAGAAAAGTGCATTTTCAGACATTTTTGTTTAGATGGTTGTGTGTCGTTCTTTTTTTTCCTCTTCCTCTCAGTTTAATCTCCACTACTTCAATCTTTCGACACTAATCTGAAAGACTAAAGGCTAAATCGTGTTTCCTACAACACCATTAAAGCGAGTGCGTTATTATAGGGTCGATAACGCAGAACCCATCGAAATCAATATCCGGTGTTTTGTTCATTAAGACGCTAAATAATTAGCACGGCGTGTGTTCCGTTTGGG
>JANDJT010000050.1:7433868-7451351 GCA_024331685.1 Stegophilus panzeri
ATCACATTCTTTTGAAACCATCGCCCGTTCTTAAACACAGCCTCTGGGGTGCGGCCTTGTGCTTTTGCCAGTGGAGGCAGAACTCTAACTCTGCAGCTCGTTAACAAGCAGTCACAAGGTCCGAATCGATACGTCGGAGAACTCGAAAGTAAACCAGGAAACTAAACACTGAGAAAACGCTAGAAAGTGCTATAGAGTCAAAACTGCGGGCCGAAATGCTTTTGTTTCCTTTCAGATTAGCGTGAGATCGATCCGATAGTACATGTATCGAAATCTACAAGCGAGTTCTCCTTGCAACAGCGCACCTCCTTACATCATTTACATACTTAACATGTCAATCCGGCAGCCTAATCTCAGCAGGAAGCCAAGGGGTGATGGGCATTAGCAAGCAGGAACAGGAAGTGCTTATTGAGCTATCTGATTTCCTCTCAGGCTGAGCATAGGAACGAAAAAGAGGAACGTAGGAGCTTAGGACGGCGCCGGAGAACACGTACGCTACATCGTAAGGTGGTAGAAAGTGTATGCATGACGCGACGTGTATATCACTATGGAAGAGAACGCTGGATTAGGAGGCAGATATGGTTCTCCTGAACGCTGCTCTGGTCAAAAAAATAAGAGGAAGCGAGGAAGAGGGTGAAGGATGCAGCTAGAATGAGGAGGAATAAACGAACATCCTCTTCGAGCTTCAGTCACCGTGGCAACAGGGAGAGGGGCCATTAGCTGAAGTGATGTCAGAGAGCACGAGTTAAAGAGAATAAACTAAATGATTGTAATAGAGATTAAGGATTATGCAGGAGTGGTGTGTTAATACGAGTGTTGTTAAGCAGCAAGTCTCACTCTTCCTTCTCTTGCCGCCATCTCTGGCACTGCTCGCTCGCTTATATTCCTTCCAGTCATTTTTAAATCCTAATTTCTGCTCGTTACAGCTTGCTTGGATAAAAACCCAATTCTGATTGGCGATAGACACGTCATGATGGACTTATCTCTGGGAATGGAAATTGTGTGCCGAATCATATTACTTCCCATCAGGTGGTTTTCAACCGCGGAGCTGGAAGCAATTGGATTCTTTCTACCTTCAGACCTGAACACACACCAATCCTTTCTACCCTTGGGTCTAAAACCAGTTACAATTGCAATCGAAATGATTCGACCCCCATCGCAAATCAGGTTTATAGTCAAAACGTACAGACTTTCAGCTGTCTGTGACGAACAAATCCAACAAACGCGACTGAAATCTTTCAACGTGACGAATGCTTCGAGTGGTTTCCGGAAATTCGACTGGAAATGCAACTTATAACGATTTTCTCCAGTCTCAAAAATATTCACCCCCTTCATGGCGAGCATCTTTAGTGCTTAGTAGAGCACGCTTTTACTGTTATGACCTGCTGCAAACGAGATGCAGAGCTTCTGGCGGCGTTCCTGAGGAATCTTATGCCCATTCCTCATGAGCAACGGCCTCCAGTTGAGTTATATTCTTGGGTTTGTGTGCTGGGTTCTCTATCCTTGGGTCTTGATCCATTTCCCTCCATGCATGTTGTAGAAACTAATGAGATCCTTTGAACACTCGGCTTCTTTCCATTCTGGTAAATAAAACCAATTGAATCCGTCCCATTTTCACCGCCACCGTCAATTGAATCCTTTCCGTCCTAGTTTCGAGCTGCAATTATACATTCCATTAGGTTTGTTTTCACAATAAAAACCACAAGGAACTTGTCTCCGTGGAACTTGATGGATGACGAAAAGGGACGTTCGAGGCATTGATGTGTACTGGACCAACAGGGGTTTAAAGAAATGCCTCACTACACTCCCCGATTAAAAAAACAACACCATAATCGCCTCACACAGCTTGCGCTTGCAAACATAATGAGAATGCTCATGATAATCCTCATTTGAGGGGGGGAAAGAAAAAAGGAAAAAAAATAAATAAATAAAAATAATTTATAGAGGAATCAATTACCATAAGCTTCACAGAGATTCAAAAATGTCCAATGCATCTCCCGCTCAAATAAGAGAACATTCTGAGTCGTGATTAAGTGACATGGACGTGATTAACCAAGCTTTTTCCGTGCCATTTACGCCAATTATTAGCACTAATGCCAATCTATTGTCACTGAAAATGTCCAAAGGGAACCATTTCCGAAAGCCCCAGCAATTTTCTTTCTCCGTTTAGCATGATAATCTCTAACGCTAACTTAAGGCCGTGGGTGTGGGGGTTGAAATCAAACATCCAGCCATCTTTCTCTCGTTCACAACAATTTTAGCTCATCACACGTTAATGTCCTTAAATTTTCCTGTGTTCACATTGTGGAGTAACGAGGCATCAGTTAAACCGAAAGACTGCGAATAAATTGTAAATTGTTTCTGATTAATGCCGACTGACTGTTGTGTGAAGGAGACAAATTACCCTAAAGCTAAACATGGACGACATTTACATAAACAGCAGTAATCTAATTATTGACCTTATTCTGAAGATGTATAATATTGTGATTAAGGTGTTTACATGAGTCGTGTTTAGAATATTCCTTTCATGTTCCCGTTTTACGTGTTATAGAACGTAGATCGATTAATGGCACACGTCGTTACGTCCACATGCCACGCTGTCCGACGTTCCCGCCAGAATTATACATATCACATGTCAAGACACCCATTAAAATTATTATTATTTTTTTTTTTTTTTAAAAAACATCCTCCACAGTTTTAGCTAAATGTATACATAAAACATTTAATTACAGTCAGACTGGATTTTATTTTTTAATTGATACCGCAGTGATGTTTCAAATTTTTCATGTGCACGCAGCATATAATGAGATTTCAACAAATTTTCCTTAAGCAGAAATTTGTGCACCATATGTGATTTGTTATTTTTATTTTATTAAAACCCGCATTTCCGTTTATTTCCTTTCATTTCCGTGCACAGGAGAATGCTGGCTTTACCCTCATTTGCATTCTCCCAGTCGTTCCCCTTACCATATTTGCACACTTACCTTTTCCACTGTGGCTAGCCTGCATGCTTCGTTCGTCACGTACGCACAGATGTTCCCTACACCCCGCCTCCAGTCAGCTCCCGAAAAGAGCAACGTCATGGATGAGAAGAGAACAGCGATACGCTGGAGGTTCTCATAGTCACTCTGGCTGATTTCTTCTAGGAGAAACTGTGTCGCTTCCTCTCTGAAAATTATTAAGTATTGGTCGTGGCGTGCTTTCCTTTTCTTCTTCTTTTTTTTAACCCTCTCACTTAAGAGTTGCAAAGAAATAAAACCGGTAGCTAAACGTAGCTGTATGTTGAAATAACACTTCTGCTCCAAAGATCACATCAAACCGCATATTGTGTAACTGACATTCCAACCCCAAAACGACAAACTAATTGGTTTATTTTTGCTCTATGAATGGAAATAAATCCCGAAGACGCCACGCTCGTGATGATTTATACGTTAAAGGTGCATCCGGTGGAATTCGGTTACGTTTGTATAACAGCACGTTTCCAAAGTGATTTATTCTCCTTACACCACAGCAATATGCCAACAATTACAACTTATCAAATAAAAAAAAATTATAAATTAAAAAAAAAAAAAAAAGTACATATCAGATTACTGATTATATTTAATGTTTATATACATGTAAATATTTCACGTTAACGATTGCAAAAAAAGCTCCCCCCCCCCCCCCCCCCCATTACAAGTACCTCTGAATGAGTCGTTACTATAGAAACGATAACGTAAAATTACAAGTTGATATTAATATACTCCTTTAAATATGTGTGTTTGAGAAAATATATCATAGAAACACCTTCTGACCAATCGGGCTCGAGCATTCGAGAACACTGTGGTATCCTGCGCGATAAAGCGAGGAGCTGAACGGGGCTCGGAAACGTGATTGAGAGAAGTATTTATTAATAAATAAATAAATAAATAAATAAATAAATCTCTTTCCAGAACATTCCAGCGGTAGAGCTGGAATGTTTTTTTTTTTTTTTTTTTTTTTTTTTAAATGTGGGACAACGGAAATAAGGGTCCCACTGGGACTCGCAATCGTTAAGCCGGAATACGTGGAGGCGTTGATTTGCTTCTGGATTACAAACAGACGCATCGTTAGGCGACTAAAACTGCTCCTGTCAGAGGCAGAGTTCCCAAAATTCAACCCCACATGGGACATCGCTCACAGCGTACAAAAACACGAACACACCGCAATCAACACTGCTTCACCTGCTCGCTCGCTCGCTCTCTCACTCTCTCTCTCTCTCTCTCTCTCTCTCGCTCTCCAGGCTTCATCTCTCACTTCCTAAAATAGAGCACCTCGTTAGGACACAGCCAAAACTCTCGCTTCATAGAGCACGATTAAAATGTACGGCACGCACACACAACGTACGCGCACTCTCACATCCTCACGTTTTAGACAGTTTCACTAATTACAGCTGCACGAGGATGAATTACGTCTCATGGTGTAACATGTTCACACTTTCCTGCAGTCACGCAGACATCTACCTCTTTAGGTGAGTGTTTCCGTGGGCTGGAGCCATTCAGTGTCAGGGCTATTATTAGAGATCGAATTCTTCTTAACGAGCTGGTCACGGACGCGAATTTTGGCTTGCGATGCGACGTCGTGTGCTGGGGTGTGAATTTCAGGATCGCCTTCAAGGTTCACTAGAGCGCAACTCTTTTCAGCGACTTCAAAAACCACTCTCCATATTAAGGATCGGTGCCAATTAATTAACAAGTTAGAAGCCCCGCCCCCTGCTTTCCAGTTAGCAGAGCGCTGGCAAACGCATACTGCTCGCACTAATCCGCACCCACGAACGGCGCATCGTACGTAGGATGTGATGGACACGGATATTTCCAGCGCACTGACGACATTCGGATGATGTGCTGCTCAGGTCAAAATAAACAAAAGGTGTTGTGTAATGCGTCCCACAATGCAAGAGTGATGGAAAATTGTGGGCAAAAAGAGCAACATGGTTAGACTGCAGTATGTGTCTAAGTTTTCTAAAACTTCTTGCTGTTATAAATAAGTTAGTATATTTAAAAATTTTTCCTTGAGATCTCTTTCATTCTTGATCGACAGTTACGGCGTAATGATTTTGGTACAGTTACACTTTTATACAATCACTGTATTTCTTTTCCCGTCTCCTCATTAGATCTTTAAATGTTTAAATCTCACAGTTTAAGCAACAGTAACTGAAAATACTCAGAAATTAATAAGAATAACATCATTTCGTCCATCATGTGACTGTAGTTATGAACTGAGTTCACACATCCTGCATATTATACTGCATGTACACAGTATGTAATCAAGTGCAGAGGCCACACCTACACTCATCTCCTCTACTGAGACTGATAAGCACAGAGGCCACGCCCATCACTAACTGCGAAGAGCGCAGAGGTCACGCCTCCTTCACAGATTCCGAAGAGCGCAGAGGTCACGCCTCCTTCACAGATTCCGACTAGCACAGAAGCCACGCCTCCTTCACAGATTCTGACTAGCACAGAAGCCACGCCTCCTTCACAGATTCCGACTAGCACAGAAGCCACGCCTCCTTCACAGATTCCGACTAGCACAGAAGCCACGCCTCCTTCACAGATTCCCAGGAGCACAGAAGCCACGCCTCCTTCACAGATTCCCAGGAGCACAGAAGCCACGCCTCCTTCGCTGACACTGACAAGCACAGAGGCCACGCCTCCTTCACTTCACTCATCTCATCTACTGAGACTGATAAGCACAGAGGCCACGCCTAATCTTTTAGGATTATTTAGCAAACAGGCCACGCCTCCTCACACGCTCTGCTGCAACTGACTTGCACAAATGCCACACCTCCTTATCTATACTACTAGGTCTGTTAAGCACACAGACCATGCCTCCTCTACTGAGACTGGCTTGCACAAAGGCCACACCTCTTTAACTGAGACTGATTGGCACAGACGCCACACCTCCAAAAGAAGGATGGAGAGAGAGAGAGAGAGAGAGAGAGAGAGAGAGAGAGAGAGAGAGAAATTAAGAGGTTATTATGGGATACCTTCATGCTCCTTGTCCGACACGCCGGCCTTCCTCATCTTCTTCGGCGTCTTCATGAACAGTGGGAAAATGGTGCGAAGGCCGAGGATGTCAACAAACTTGTGGCAGTTATCGCTGCCCTCGGGGCCGATCATGCCATGGTCCAGGACCTTGAGGGCGCTAGTGCGAGACAATTTCTTCTCCCTACACACACAATCAAGAAGAAAATGAACCAAAACAGTGTGCATTACAGTACTGTTATCTCAATGACACATTAATATAAACACTTCATTTGCAGTACTTTACTCTGTCTGTCAGCTCACTTCACGCATTCATTGCTGGAGAAATAATACACTTGCTCCAGATGTCATCATGTGTATTATCATTTTATCTTCTCGTCTCTGCACTACCGTAACGCACTGTTCACCAAACTAGCTGTTAAATTAATAAGAAAAGTTCAAAAACCATGCACCAGACCTCATTCATCATGCTATTTACACAGAAATCCTTCACAGGAGCATTTACACAATAAACGTGAGACGGATGCTCCTCAGTTTGCATAAATTTATGTATCAGGAGACTCAATAATAAAATTAAAACGCTGTAAATATTCAAAAAACTTTGGGAATTCGGGAATTCTTGTGCTTTATATGATCATACTTTATATGTCTGTGGCTTTTACTGGTCAAAGCTGACGTCAAAGCCCCAAAAAACAACACTACCACCACTGCGTCAGTATATTATACATAATATAATACATGCACTTGGTCCTTGTAAGTGATTCATTTCCTGCAGCCTGAGGAAATAATAAATCAGTTCTGCGCATCATAACAAAGCAAACGTGATCAATAGGTTTAAGGTCCAGCGAGATCACGCAGCACAAACAGCGGTGTATCAGAGCTCTCCGACGAGCAACACGGCACTCTGGGAAATGTAGCTGTCTATCAAGCTGCCACTCTCCTCATCCGGAGATGATGAACAGCGCTGTTTATCGAGCTCACGGCAAAAACGGTTCAGGTGTCAGAGAGAGAGGGCGGGGGGGGGGGATGTGGGAAGAATGTGTGTGTGTGTGTGTGTGTGTGTGTGTGTGTGTGTGTGTGTGTGATGAGATTTGTGAAGCAGAAAGCTGTTTGAAGGATGCTGGAAGCCCATCTCACCTGCAACGAATGTCTAAATCCAGACGACAAGAAACGGCCGTCACGCCACAGCAAAACGCTTCCCGTTTTTCATCAAGTGTCACTACGATTTATTTTACACCGTCCATTTTCATGTCCCACGCAATAATTCTCTCACGTGCAGGGGAAAAATAAACAAAAAAAACCTTTTATTTCCTCTGGATTTATCGTCCGTTACGAGAATAAAAAAATATATATATATATAAAAGGTTCCGAAAAAGAAAACACACAGCTTTCTACCTTCTTATGGAACTACGAAGACCATGATGTAGCGCACCTAAATTAATTAACCGCACGCACCCGAATCATCAGTCAATCACAAACCTGAGCATGAGGTTCATCAGCTGAAGCCCCTCCCCCTTGAGGAAGCGGTCGCGGTTGGCCGGCAACATGAGGCAGGAGCAGAGAGCGTCGAAGAGGTTCTCCATCATCTCCTGCTCCTCCGGTGTGGACGGGTTGTGCCTCTTGAACACCTGACACACAGTGACGTGACGTTAGTACGGATTTATAACATGCTTAAGACCACCTTCACTACAGCTTCAAAAAACACTAATGACACATTACTACAGCGCACATTAACTACTACTTAATAACACCACAATAACAGGTTAATAGCACATTAATTACCAGCTTTGTGGTTCTTTGGGGGGGAGGGGGGACCGTAAAAATCATTGAACCCTAGTTTTTCATACATTATCCAGTACTTTTAAAAAACCTATGAACTCATCACAGCGCTGCTGAATTCTCTATTCTGATTGGTCAGTGCGGTGTTGATGAATTTTCTAGAACAGCAGCTCGGACAGCAGCGCAGCTTCAAATCACACGTTTACCTTAATGCTCATGTTCTAATACGTTATCGTTTCTATGGTAATGGCAACAGATACTCTTCTGTAATTTATCATCATGCATGGAAGGAGTCTCCAGTACCGGTGCGTCGTAACGGTCAGAAGTAAAGCCGTAATTTAATTACGTTGTCTTGTTTTAGAAAATAAATAAATAAATAAATAAATAAATAAAAGTTAGCAAGGGAACACGAACACAAACGTTCATAGCTGTTATAACGCCAGGGAAAAGAGGAAGTAACTCGTTTCATGGACGTTCCACGACATTAAACGTAATTATAAACGGATTTCAGAAAAATAAGACGTGCTGTTCTTTAATTAATAATAAAAATAATTAAATACTCTTCGCCAAATCGCTGTGGTATAAAAGGAATAAAACGCTTTGAGGTGGTGACAGCAAACCCACTTCATCACATCCCCCGAGCGCTGATTAGTTTTCTCTGACATCATGCCCCAAGTGTTTTATTCCTTACTTAAACTCATGAACCACCTTTTTTTTCCCCCCATTCTAAAAGTGTACATTTTAGTATTTTTAACGTGGCCATCTAATAGTTTAGAGTTGCATTTTTGGAGCAAAATGATTGTGTCTATAGTCTTTTTTTTCACCTCGTTTTGTGTTGAGCAAAGCAACAGTTCGCTTTGGCTGGATATATGTGGGAGCTTTGTGCAACACACACAAACTCAGTGTGTGTGTGTGTGTTTGCGAATAAAGGAAAAGAAACACATGAAGAGACAGCTCTGAATCTACTGGGAATGAGAGACAAAGAGACAGAGACACACATGCACAGGAGAGATAACTTACTGAGAGCTGCTGCAGGAGCACATCGATGCCGTCTATCTCGCCCAAAAGCTCTCTGGTGCCTGAGAAAGAGAGAAAGAATTCTTTTAGCATATTTTAACATCCCTCTGCTGCATCCTTCACCTCCTGCTGTTATTTGTTTCTAGTAAAAATGACCACGCCTCCTTCACCGAGACAGACAAGCACAGAGGCCACGCCTCCTTTAGTCAGACTAATGCTGCTTTCCCAATCTGCCTACTATCCGTCCTAAACAGTACCCGAGATTAGAATTACCGCGTCCCAAATCGTACCACATTGAAGCAAGGTACCCTCAAAATGTATCCGGATGATCTACTATTTTCGGTAGATTTTCTAATTGTAGATCTGTGCACACTTTTTCAGCTAATATTACCGACAACTCATTGCGCAATGGCGGGAGGGGCAGTTTCGTGACGGTTTCCTTCGACAAATCCAACCTGAAAACATAGCGGACGAGCGCAACATCCGTGACGCAGATTTCAAAGAGGTGTAACCGATGTATCCCCCCTACCCCCCAAATTTCAAAGTGAACCGTAAATTAAATTATACCGTACAAATGGTATAAGGAATAACGAATGAAGAAAAGCTGGAATGAATCGAGGAGCGTGTGTAACTAGCCAAACAACGTTCTTTTCCTTTATGTGTCCTTGTGTACTCTTTCACTACGCACTCAAAAGTGTGTACTTTTAATATTAATATTGCATTTTGAATCTTTCAAACCATTTAAAAATTAAGATTAGAGGGGGAAAAAAGGGATAGAACAGGAAAGAGAAAAAGAACCTGACACCCCTGGAGAGAGAAGAGGCACAGCAAGAAAGGTGAGGAAAAGCTACACATAGCTGCACAGTGTTATAACTTTAACAGCAGCACCAATATCACCACAGATTAGAGCACGCACACACACTCCAAAATCAAACCCGAGCATGAGATAGCAAACACTGTATCTGTGATATTGCGAGTAGCTCGCTTCACTACAGTCACACAGGAGCAAGTGATGAAACGCAACTGCAAACCGCTGATTAGCAACCGATATAAAAATGATTTTTATTTAACAAATGTTACATTTTGTACATTGTTTTGTACATTTGTGTACACTATCAACCTAAAACCAAGTTTTACTACTTAAACATTTTGCTTCCAGACAAAAACTAGCCATTATTTTGGTATATTCTCTCCGTAAGTGGTCTCTATGAGCTCCTGTGTAAAAACTGTTACCGTGACAACATGTACAGCCTAAAATGGCGGCAATGCAGAGCCTAAAATGGCGGCAAGATTTTCTGAAGTAAAATCCTGAGGTAAATGCTAACGCTAAGACTAAAATGCTGTGGTGATTTTGAATACATTCGCCTCAGTTCATTTGATTTTTCTTATATATAAAGAAACTACTATCATTATTTTCATAGAGTCATTTCTGCAGTTTAATTTAACAAACTAATGATTTCTGAGGTTAGTGTTAGCAATCTTCTAAGGTTAGCAATCTTCTGATGGTGTTAGTTAGCTACATGGCTACACTACGTGCGTTTTACTCAGTCAGATAACTTTATCAGGTAGAATACTGCGTTTCCAATGGTTAAATTAGTTAGCCTACAACTCGTTCTAAGCTAATCCTCTTAAGACAATGTAAACGATTTGTTTCTAGCATCAGTTAACTAGCTAGCTAGCTGCTTCAAACTGGTTGTTTCTGCCTAATAAGAATAATTCAAAGTAAACAAACAAATAAAATTGTAATAATAATAAATCGCAAACAATACTTTACACAATTATTGTAGTGTGAAAAAATATTGGCACCCATCAGTTCCACGCATGTGGTCTAGGTTAAAGCTTTTCAAACTCACCGTCGTTGTTCTGGAGGAGGATGGCCAGGATCTCGCTGCAGTACAGTTTGTTAGCGTCGAACGGCATCTTCGCCTGTGTGATTAAGCAAAGTGCAATCTTCACTTTTAACTACGTTTTCATTATTTTTGCTTTATCGGCATTTTCGCCCCTGTTCAGTAAGCACCTGTAATTAAATGTTTGACCTTTTAACAATAACAGTAACTCGACTTCATCACACCACCACATCTTTGATTATTCTCCTAAAACAGCATAACATGGAGGGTTTCATTCCTTACCTCTGACCCTTATCGATAATCTACAACGACACAATATGCATCAGAACCGACACCGACACAGAAAACCTGAGTATAATGTTTCAGATAGCACTGTATTAAACACTTATCCCACTCACTTACCTTAATCCTCTTGAGGAGCCACTGCATGAGTCCCTGCTGAGCGGCTTCAGTGCACAGACCCGGTCTGAACTCAGCCATGTTCTCCACCACGGCTGAAACAGCACATACGCAGGTTAGTAAGAAGAACCAGAAATCAAATCTGACCAGAGGCACTCCTGAGGTCTAGCCCCTCCTCTCATCATACACAGCTAGTAATGCTAATAAAAATTTAGCAAACATATGCTAATGGAGGCCGTTGCTCATGAGGAATGGGATAGGAGTCCTCAGGAACACCGCCACAAGCTATGCATCTCATTTGCAGCAGATCATAACAGCAAAAGTGTGCTCTACTAAGTACTAAAGACGCTTGCCATGAAGGGGTTGAATAATTTTGAGACTGGAGAAATCATTATAAGTTGCATTTTCAGCTGAATTTAGGGAAAAACACTAGAAGCATTCGTTGTGTTGAACTCTCGTTTGTTTGTTTTGTTCATTTCAAACAGCTGAAAGTCTGTAAATTGGATTAATAATTTGTTTACATTTTGAGAAACAGAACCAACGAAGTTAGTCAGAAAACACTGCAGAATGGCACAAACAATAACAACAGAATTCCCTCGAGAGCAGGCGGGAGTGGGAAGTGTTCAAGTGTGAATCTTATGTTACAAGCTCATGTGATAAAGAGCGGTTCAGTAAATAACTAATCTTTTGGTGTTTGTGAGTGGTAATAGACATGAGTAATGTTTGCAGATTGATAGGTGCTACTAGCTTGTTAAAGAGAATCGAATTAGCAGAATATTTTTTAGCTAGCTTGCGATAGCTGCTAACCGTTCGTCAGTCTGTACAAGATTCCGCAGAGTTGGGTTTTTTGAGGGGATTGTTGTGGCCAAAAAAAAAAAAAAAAAAAAAAAAAATGCTTGGCGCTTTTTTTATTTTTTTAAAACATTGCGATGCAACTTACGGAGATTTTTGTTTTGCAGAAAACTACTTGAACTTGGTGAAATTGTTGAAATGCGTGGCCTTTCGCAGTGAGGTTTGTTTGTAAATGAGACCTTTCGGCTGTACTCATGTTCGACGCACGTGGATCAAAGAGGCACATTTGGGCATCGTGTCGTTATGACGTCGCATGACGCGTCTCGGCCCAAAACTGCGGAAAACCTGCTGTAATTTTTGTTTGCTTGATTTTGCGCCAATTTCTGCGATCACAAAATCCTAGATGGACTGATTTATGAAAAATTCGACTTAAAGTCGTAACTCATATCATCCGACCTCTGACTAGGGGGAAAAAAAATAAAGAAAACACCCCCTCAACATGGAATTCCTACTCGGGAACTCTGGACACTATCCTTAACTTCGGAGTTCAGCAAGTGACGTCAAATCGACAGGGTTGACATATTCGCTTGTTAAATCGATAATACTGACTCTAGAGTTCACCATTTTTTCACGAGGAAACTATACATCACTCACAGTTAGCTAGCTAGTCAGTTAGCTGGTGCAAAAAACGAATGATTGTTTTTTTGTCCGCACTTTGCAGCTCACTTGAGCACAGACTTCCCACTTCCGAGGCAAGTCGAATTCCTTTTTCCACATATCACGGCCTCATCCGTTTAGACGGATTTTATTTCCTTCCACACCGCGAAGTGCCGAAATGTGCAGAAACAGTTTCTCTTCATGTCAGAACACCGTCAGACCATCAAATTTATTTCCCAGAAATTCACATCCTGTTGCGTTTTATTTCTTATAAAACAGTACAGTAATAGTATCGACTGGCTCATCTAGGAGTCAGGTGTGTGAAATAAAGAAAGAACGCAGAAGTTCAGGATCACAGCTCCACTGATACGTGAACTAACACACTTCCTGTGAGAATTTACAGCAGTGTGGAAATTCGGGTCCAGAATAATTTGTCCTGTAAAACAGCGGCCGATTTCTAAGACATACATGAAATCCACACTGCTGTGAAACACAAGAGCAGCTCTTCAGGCAACAGTGTGAGTGTGTGTGTGTATATAGACCGCACGGTGGGTGACAGATCACATTCACACAGCTGAGAGGATAAAGGCGTAGGAATAGTGTGTGTTTGCGTAGCATGTTCAGGGCTTTTTCCTTTTCTCCAGCTGAACATTAAACATTAAAGGCTGGTGTTGCTGAAAACCACTTTAACTAAATCACCACATCCACCGACACACACACACACACACACACACACTCTACTCCGCAGTGCTGACCCAGTTTGTCCGAATCAGACTCACTCGACAAACAAAAATGGTTGAGTGCAGGAACGTCTGTCTCAAAACAGCTGGAGGTCTGGAGATTAGCTTTCTGTAGATGCTTTTCCAGGAGGAAAATAAAACCATGAGCAACAAGCGCTCTTTATAAAAGCCTGTCTGTAAGTGTGTGTGTGTGTGTGCACGCACACACAGTAGGGGTGTGCATCTCTAATCAACTACACAATGGAATAAAGCTGCATTTAAGGCACTTTGTTGTTATATAATTTGAGTATAATATAATTCACACATTGTAATGAGATGCTGTGCAAACAGTTACATTTTAATTCTATTATACATTACACATACATGAAAGGCTTTTTTTAATTTAGACGTGGTGTCTAAATTAATATTAAAATTATATTATTAAAAATATTAATGTGCATGTAGACATTATTTGGGGGAGAAAGTTTAAGGCCACACTCCTTTTCAGTAAGACTGACAGTTACAGAGGCCACACCCGTTTTCAGTGAGCATGACAGATACAGAGGCCACACCTCCTTCGGTGAGACTGACAGATACAGAGGCCACGCCCCTTTCAGTAAGACTGATAGATACACAGGGCAGATTCGAGATCCGAGGGGGAAAAGAAAACAAGATTTCAAGTGGAAGAGAAAAGACGGATAGAACGCAGCAGCATGCTTTATGACTTAACACGGGGGGAAATCTCTGCGTGTCTCGGCTTCATCGTTTCCACTAGAAAGAAGCAGAGACACCTGATAACTCAATCACACAGCGGCTCACGGGCGAGAGAGCGAGAAAGAGAGCAAGAGAGAGAGAGAGAGAGATATAGAGAAGAGGCAAAAAAAGAAGGATAGCGAGATGAGGAATGTAAAAAACAGCGAGGTTTCCTGCGACACTCAGGTACCGTAATCCCCTGCGAGGGAGGAGAGGGGGATTAAAGGATGACAGATGGATGGATGGAAATGGAGAAGAAAGAATGATGGTGAAGAAAGAGACTTGGCCATGTCCTTCAGGTCCAGTCCTAAGGGACGCTTCGTCGCTGTTAAAAAGCAGTGCAGTTACAGAAAATCACAGTAAACGAGTCCGCTGATCTAGAACCAGCTTTAACGCTTTAATAGACATCAGTACATTAGAGAAGAGAGAACTAGAACTGACCCAGGATCAGCGCTTAAATACACGCGCCTCAGAAATATCTTAAACAGATCGCTCGAATAATCGCCCGGATTTCATCTGTTTTTATGCCGAGTCGTAACGCGACGCACGTTGCGTTGTACCTAGCGTGTTGTGAACTCCATCCGCTTCTTCTTTCACCGTCTCGTCCAGCCGCTCCATGTTCTGCACCATCAGCGCCACCACCTGGCCCTCCAGCTTACAAACAAACAAACAAACAAACAAACAAACAAACAAACAGATTAATGACTTCAAGAGATGAATTCAAACACCACAAATCGGTCGTTATACTTTGACTACACGTCATGTATACGCATGTAGTGTTTTGTTTATGTTGCCTTGGAGACGCAGCCGTCGATAATTATGCAATCTGACACCCGCTTGGTCAGAAATAAGACTTTTTTGGGGTGGTTTTTTTTAGCTTTTAATTATAATTCAATTATAGTTTTGCACGCGGTTCTTGAACATGCCACCGGTAAATTCTTATTAAATGACAACGTATCACCAAGATTTTATATTTTTTTAAAGACTGGAAGTGGTTTGTAGATATTAAAGCCCCAGGCAACACTCTGTCGCTGCTTTATTGTCCATTAAATAAAATACATGACAAAACGTAATTGACTCTTTGGGTTGGGGGAGTACCAACAACAACAACAACACCTCTACCACCACCACGCTTGTGTGTTTAAAAATTAGACACGAAACTCAGCACCTATCTCAGCTCCAATTTCCTGTCAGTTCCCGTCCAAACCCTCCACCCTCCCCCCCCCTCCTCCACAAATCAGAAATGCCACGGCGACACACTGTCTTTCGCTTCGATACCGGGCTGATTTTCTCCCGCCGTGCTCCGATCAGCGGTTCTGCTTTTTTTCTAAATGTCATCACACACACACACCAGCTCCCGTCCTAGAAACGCTGATCAATGGCTAATGGTTATTAAATTGCACTGAAATTGAAGAGCGGAGGAAATTGGTTTTCTGTTTTCGGACAGCATTCAGGCTTTTAAAGATCTTGACTCGAGTGGTTTGGCTTCGCTGTGAGTGCGTCTAATCTCACAAGCGCTCGAAGCGTTAAAGTAGCAATTTCAAACCGGCAAAAAAAAATCATTATTATTATTAATAATAATAATAATAATAATAATCATCATCATCAAGCTTAAACAACAAAGCACATTTCTACACCTCTCCCACAGATAGCGAGAAACATGCATTAATATGAGAACTGAACGGTTCTTAAAGTCACCGTGAAACAGCTTTTTTGCTCTTTTGTGATTGTTGGCGCGTTTCCTTCTGAAACAGGAAGTCAGAACCCGAGACACAAGGCGCACGTGGAATAACGAGAACCTTCGACAACATGATTAAAACCCCATTCCCCCCCCCGACTAAATGAAGCTCGGTAGAACAGAAGAAATACTAGCAAGACACGCCTCCGCGGGGGGTGGGGGGGTATCCAGATCTAGAGAGAATTTCTTTGAACAAGCTCCAAAACCAGATATCAGTCTACGTTCCACTAAAGGACAGATACAGAATGCTCTGAAAGATCGTACAGGATGTTGGTTTCCTCACCAGGGCGTCAATGAGGACCTCGGCTCCTTCCTCGCTCTCGTTGAGCGTATCGACGTCTGTGAGCTCCTGCAGCAGGTCCACCACCGCGATGGAGATATGTGTTCTGGGTTAAGGAGAACTGTTAGAACCTACAAATACTTACTTTCTGATTAACTGACTAGTCAAGAAAACACTTTGTTAGTGAGGATATCAGTGTTTTCGTGGCTCAGCAGGCCGAGCAGAGAATGCACGGCGTTGAGCTCCACCAGCAGGTGATACAGCTCAGGGATGGTGGTGATCACATGCATCTCCTGGATGATGTCATTCAGGTCCAGTTCAGACTCCATGAACCTACAAGGAAGACTTTCTCGTCATAAAAGGCCATGCTGGAAAACCACAACGGGCTTGGCGTTTCGCGCTAACTCACTTCTCTGGATTGTCTGGGAATTTAATCCTGAGCTCCTGGTTCTTGTACGACCTCTTCTCGAAGGTCAGGATCATTTTCTTCACCATGCTCTCGTCCACCGGCTCGCCCTGTTACAGAGACAGAGACACATACAACGCATTACGATATCAATCAGCGCTACGCTATTAACAGTATGAAGCAGTCAGTCGGCAGCGCTAGATGATATGGCGGCAGAGTAGCACCTCAGGGTCCACCTCATCCTGGTCCATGAGCTTCTCCAAGATCCTCTCTCTGTTCTCCGGATCTTCCGGCTCGGGTTCTGGAATCGCCACCGCGGGTCTGGGAGGCTCCCTGATCGTCGACGTCTTCTTCGCCCGAGACTCCTCGGAGCCGCTTTCCTCCCTTAGCCGCTTGCCTCCTCGCTCGGGCTGTCGGTGACCAGAACAGTATATTACATAGTGACATCTGACTTAAGACTTTAAGTAAATACATTTATAAAGTAAAAAATGCTTTCACAAAATGTTTAGCCTAGGCTTATGACTCAACCTGCTCCATCATCACATCTTCATGCTGGAGGGTTGTTGTTTTTTTACATATATATTTAAAGGTGCAATATTTTTCAATTCTTCTAGTGCAAATAACATGCAAAATTATGTAGAAATTATTATTATTATTATTATTATTATTTTTAAATAATAGTTTAAGCAATTTTCTCAGAACAAGCGCATTATGTAGCTGAAAAAACAAAGCAGTTGCTGTGATGACGTCACATGACGCGTCTCGGCCCAAACCGGTGAAAAAAACTTCCACAATTTTGACAAATCGCAATCTCCTCCAAATATCGCAGCATTTCCTTGATTTTACGTTAATTTCCACGATCGCAGAAATCACAAAATCCTGGAGGGAATGATTTAGAGATCTGTCTTTCCACAAACCTTACCTAACACACCTTTAAGCTAGGTTAGGTTGAATTTAAGCTAGGACAGAGGTCATGGAGAAACTATCTTCAAAAGAGAAAATAAAGAGAGGGTGAGGTGAAGGAACAGCTGTTTATAGCTGCTATAATGTCAGTTAGAAAAAGAACTTTAAATGCAAGCATAAATGGATAT
>JANDJT010000050.1:7451362-7463992 GCA_024331685.1 Stegophilus panzeri
TTACTGTTGTATAAGGGGAATAAAACACCTTGCTCTATGTTATAAGAAAATAATCAATTACAGGGTGGTAAGACTAATTCTTCGTCGCCCTGTTGTTGATTATTTTCCTGTAACAGCACGACTCCAACACATACATCTTACTTAAAACTTTACAATAAAACTTTCACTGACTGGTTGAATTTGCATATTATTATTATACTATTAATTCATAGTCATTTTAGTCAAACTTAAAATTAAACCATACAATTAGAAAGACTTAACGCTCATAAATATCCAACGGTATTAATACCTTAGCGTTATATAATAACTTATATATTCGAGCGAATTTAGATGATGTTTTAACAACACAAAGTAAACCCAGATACTCATGCTGGACGCTGGATGCTGGCTGAATCCCAAATAGATCCCAAACTGACTAACTAGTGCACTAGGTACTACGTGGACGCCATTACGGAACACCTATATTAGTGCACTTCTGTAGTACCTACACCGCCATTTTGGGATTCGGCCCTGTTGTTGTTGTTGTTAGCTAGATTTCACATGCTAGCTAGCATAGAAAACTCGCCAGCGACTCTAGAAAGGAAAAAAAAAGAACTGTACCACGATTAAAAAGGAGTTTAGCGGATTTTCACCTGATAGTTCAGCAGCTCACCGACGTCCATAATGTTTTCAAAGAGCTGAACTGACTCCGCAGAAAGTCTTATTTTATGTGTTAAATATTAGCAGCACGTTGAGCGCGCTGCAAAGTTTATTTCTTCTTCGGTGTATTGAGGAACGAATGAAAGGTCAGCGCAGTAGCGACACCTTCAGGCTCGGAGGGGAATCAGCGCAGCACTGCATATACAAAATTAAACAAAAATACGATTAAAACATTCTCTAAATTTACTCGTGGTCGTTTAAAAACGTGTTAATAGTTTTATATCACTTATATTATCCAAAGTTGGTGCTACAAGACTAATCCAGTCATATTTCAGATAAAAAAAACCAAAAACAAAACAAACAAATAAAAACAATTAAACACTAGATATTTCTGCTGTATCCAAACAAACAAACAAAAAAGTACAAAACAGTTTTGGTGTCCAAAGTGTGCTTCTTTAATGTTGTAATAAGTGAAGTTTAAATATCTTAGATGTGTAAGCTGCATAGCTGGATAATATTTAGATGATGCTAAATCTTCTATTACTTGCTAGCAGCGTTACCCTCGTAGCTCCAGTAGCCTACAAAACTAAAGATCTAAAGACACCAAACACGTGCTAACAATATTATTTGTCGAAAGCCTACAAAGGCAACAGCTGTAACTAACACACACCACATCCACGCGTTAACGGTAAAGGCCTTCACGCTGTGTAGTAATGCATACATACATATAGTACAAATGTGTAGTTGCCATGGTGATTTGGCGAGATAGAGCTTTAAATCAACGATGAGGAAAGAAAAGGAGTGTGTTAAATTTCCCTGCAGTGTAAAAAAAAAAGAAGTTTGACAGAATGGTGATCATAAACGCGTTTGGTTTCACGCTTCATTTCTCTGAGGTCTTGCTGTAAAACGCACCAGTCCAGAGCCTTGCTTTTCTATCAGCTCTGCTTTGTCACGCAGTGTTTGTGTACACCATCTCAAACGATCGTTACTTTAAATCCTGAGCCATCTTGCTAACCACTACAAAGCTAGCAGGCCAGGTTAAGATGCTGTCACTTCTAGCAACAGTTCTTTGAACCATATTATCTGTCTCCACTCTCCTGAACTCTCTCAAACGTAATGATTTGTTCATGGATCTTTTTGTTCCTCTTTGATATCCGTAAGCGTTAGCACCCGATAACTTCCGCTAATCAGCTAAGCCGTGTCTACGAACAGTAAGTGTTCGAAATAGCGATGGACACTGGGTTGGTATCCTAAATTTGATTCTCCATGTGTCAGGACCTCACAAAGCAAAGGAAGACGAGACCGTGTAGTTCTGGCACTTCCGTCACATATGAACGCCTCACTCGAGGACACGGCGGTCTGTAAATGAACACTCATGCCAGCCTGATGAAGGTCACTCGGTGTACTGTAGAGCTAATTGCCCATCGCCGTGGGTTTCTCCTCCATCCTGGGTTTCCTTAGTAACAGCCGACGGCGGTCGTTACCATGGTGATGACCCTGTGCCGGCGAGGAGGACACTCGAGTCCCTCTCCAGCCGTAATGAGCTTCGGGTTCGTCACACAAAACTCATTAAGCAGGACTCAAAACATATTACGACAACCAGACGCTATGTATTTATTTATTTAATTAATTAATATGGTTTCACAACCGGAATGAAGTCGCAGTGTAAACAGAACAGAGAACAACAGTCGTGTTTGCATTCACAACATTTTAATGATCTTCAGTGATGCAGAGAGAAATATATTTTCTCTGTGTGTGTGTGTGTGTGTGTGTGTGTGTGTTTTTAGTCTGTGATGCACAAGCGAGGTTTTAAACATGGAAATGTGATGCAAAAAAACAGTGAGAGCACAATCAGAACCTTGAGCATGAATACCAATCAGGCTTTATGTGTGCAAAACAGCTCTCCATCCAAGTGCCAAGGGTTCTCTTGTCATAAAATGTCTCTCTATATATATCTCTGTCTCTCTTTATGTGTGTGTTCTGCCTCTGAATGGCCCTGGGAAGGGAATTGTAAAATATTTTTTGGTTGTTTTTTTTTTTTTTTTTTGCATGTCATCAATCAACACTTCCACTCCACACATTTTCAGAGGAATGGTAACTATAGCAACATATATTTTTTTCCCTGATTAAATATTCATGAATATTCATCGTAACAAATGATATTTTTAATAATGAAGGTCACTTTATTATACGGTCTGGGACACTGGTGATGTGGTGATGTGAAATGTTTCAGGATGGTTGCTTGATTGCGACAGGAAATTAATAAGAGTACAGTTGAGCTCGTAAGTTTACAGACACCTTTGCAAAATGTTCATAATTTTAAATAAAGAAAAGAAAGAAAAAGACGGATCATAAAAACTGCATGCGAACATTCAGCGATGCTCGAGAAGGCAACAGGATACATTAAGAGCCGGGGGGGTGTAACTTTTGAACAGGATGATCTGTATACATTGTTGTTATGTTGTTTAAAGATTTTATTTTTTCATTTAGTACCACCCTTCAGACGCTACATAAGATATTTCCCACAAGACAAAATAACAACAATGTACACTGATCATCCTGTTCAAAAGTTTACACCCCCCACCCCACCTCAGTGAATGTTTGTACCTTTTGTAATAGTTATACTATACATAATAGTTGATTATTTTTCTATGATAACACAATACAGAGTGTTTTATTCCTTACATTGTCAACTGCAAACCAAAGGGCTAAGATGGAGGTTGAATACAGAGTCTATTACATCAATATTTGTACATATTACAATATATTTGATTATTTTAAAGTTTAGCACCTGATCATAGTGTCACGTTTTTATCTTTGATACTTGTTCTAGTTTTAAAGAAGTCATCTGGATAATTTTGTCACACTTGGTTTGATCCTAGCTTAACGTTAGGTTAGCGTGCAGTCTGCTACGCGCGGCTATGTGTGTTTTCCCCTCGGCTAATTTACAAACGACGCCAAAAGGAGTGCTTTCGAAAAAGCTTCACGGCAAGTAAGTGCGGCTCGGTTTCGTAGCTACAGAGCTCATTTATAACAGCTTGATTAAATTAGCGTCTTCAAATCAACAAAGAGACACAGACACTGTAAAATCCCCCAACATGGATCCTGAAATCCCTCCTCATTAAACCGTCATCTGCAAGTTAATAAGTCTTGGCTAATTCTCAGGGTTGGAGCTCGGAACAGAGCCTCATGTGTGCGGCAGCAGATGTGTGGAGTGAAGGATGCTGGGAGTTTAGTGGCACTGGACAGATAAAAGGATAGAGACAGAGAGAGTGAGAGAGATAAAGGAAATAGTAGGGCCAGGGATAACAGGATAGAGCGGAAGATGAACAGAGAGAGACAGAGAGAGAGAGAGAGAGAGAGAGAGAGAGAAAGGAAATAGTAGGGCCAGGGATAACAGGATAGAGCGGAAGATGAACAGAGAGAGACAGAGAGAGAGAGAGAGAGAGAGAGAGAGAGAAAGGAAATAGTAGGGCCAGGGATAACAGGATAGAGCGGAAGATGAACAAAGAGAAAGATAAGAGGACAGATAGAATACAGAGAGAGAAAGGAGGAAAAGGAAGAAAAGGAGGAAGGCATAATGGAAGTGAACCCTAATGAACTTCATCATCATCATCAGTATGATTACACACACGTGCAGATCAGGACTCAGGTCATGAACCCCGCTGATCACTACAGGGGCTGAGCAAATCTCATCCACACACACAAACACACACACACACATTAGGACACTGGTGCACGAGAATTTTCGTTACAGTGCCGTTTTCTATGGTGCAGATTTTGGGTTAAACACATGTGGGTTCAGTGCAGATGTGGATTGAAGAGAGCAGATGTGGTGTTAAAGGGGACAGATGTGAGTTGAGGGCACATGTGGATAGAAGGCAGAAGATGTGGGTTAAAGGGTCAGATTTGAGGTTAAAGAGGGCACATGTGGGTTAGAAAAGTGCAGATGTGGACTGAAGAGGGCAGATGTGAATCGAAGAGAGCAGATGTGATGTTAAAGGGGATAGAGGGATCAGATCTGGGGTTGAAGGGGAAGGTATGGGTTAAAGAGGGCACAAGTGGGTAGACGGCAGAAGATGTGGGTTAAAGGGGCAGATATGGGTTAAAGAGGGCAGATGTGGGTTAAAGAGGGCAGATGTGGCCTCAGAAATCTAATGCACAATGCATTCTTGCTTCAGCTGGTGTTAAACCTGTGACAACATCTGGAACACATTGTAGGAAATCCTGAAAAAAGGAGATGAGTCATATACGGATTTGCATACACTCAGGATATCAGAGGGGAGCTAGTCAGGCATGTGTGAGTGTGTGTGTGTGTGTGTGTGTGTGTGTGGTGGGTGGGCAGGTGTTGTGTGGGTTGGGGGTGTGTGTGTGTGATAAGACCTCAACTGGAAATCCAATTAAAACTCCGACAGGCAGAACAGGCTGATAAGGCAGAGGTGGGGCAGAGGCGACGTGAAGTTGCGATCTGCCTCAGGCTTTTATCTGCTGCTGGAAATGTAAATTCGCTCACCTCACAACGCTGACAGCGCTCCTGAAAGCCCGAACATCTGTAACATCTGCACAGCCGTGTCCAGTTCAAGACTTGAATCGCCTCAGCGGTGCATTTCTATAGCAGTTAACACGATAAGTCCAGTTTATACAGCAAAGAGTCTGATGACGCTCCACAATTCTAACACTAAGTTCACAGAAGAAGATGAGGCGTGCGTTTCCAAAGTCTGTACAGGGAAGTACGTCCACTAGGCGGCCATCTTGTTGAGCCTCCTGGCCAGTTACTCTCACTCATACAAGACCATTAAGGAACCGATTGTTTGAGCCGACTCATGTAGCTGTAATAGATCGTTTATATTTCATATAATACTTATTTTCATATAATATAATATATTACAACGATTACAATTACATAGCTCGAGTGTTAACTGCGTTATGAATAAGAGAAAAACAATTCATAATAAGCACATTCTGTGGTCCGGGTATACAGTAAGTCGCTCTGGATACGTCCAGCTGCTAAATGACTAACCGTAAATGTAAACATACCACTGACAATCAGCTTGGGTTTTTTTTTTTTACCTACTCTGAAGTCACGGCAGGTCGGTCTACCTGATGTACGGAGCAGATTACAAATCGGAAGGTTAATGAAATTTTTATAAAGTGCCCATCCTGCACTTTAAAGCTAGATTAAATTGACATGCGATAATGAGAATGAATTGACCTGTGAAACGACGTTGTCCCTGCACGGTTAGGGATTGATAAACAGAGGAGAGAGACAGAGAGAGAGAGAGAGAGAGAGAGAGAGAGAGAGAGAGAGAGAGAAACAGGCTGATAAAACCCGTCACTCTCTGTGACGAATGCTAATTCTCAAATCTGAGGTTTCTTGTGAATTTGTCTCTTCTTCTTATTCTTGACACATTTAACGATAACACAACGACATTCTCTTTTTTTGCAGCATTCAGTTTTCTTTATCTTCAAATGCTTTTTTTTAAAAGTTACAACCAATAATTATAAGCGACAAAACTCTGATTCGAATAAAATTATCTGAGCTGCCGAGACAAAGTCCGTTTGCAATTAGTGTTTAGCAGAGATTTGACAGAACCAATCAATTCTCTAACACAGGTAGAATTGAGATGAATGTTGGTGAATGAAGTCGTGACAGAAGTACAAATGCTAACCACGCCCATCTGTCCCATCCCCCCCACCCCACCCCCAACCTTCATACCTTATCGACACATATGTGAAACCTCATTGGAGAAATAAGAAATATTACCACCAAAAACTTCAGTTGCATTCCGACAGATGGATATAACGATGTTGACTGACAGTGAGAAGTTGCTAGAGAATGTAGTTTAGTTTTGATAATCATGTTCAAGCAACGTCTATAGGTACTGGTCCATGTCAGCTAGTTTTTACAAAAAATTGTTTTGCTAGGCTGCTTACTTAGTCTTAATGAATAATTTAGCCAGGTTGTAGTTTTTATCCAGTTAAAGTTGTGGAACATGTCTTCCCTGCTGAACCCCCACCCCCAAAACAATAAAAACCCTCATAAAACTTGGTTTTAATGGTTATAATGGGAATTGTATTGGTTTTAATGGAAGCTTTAATGATCCCTGTGGGGTTCTACTGGTCATTTGTTGCCTTCTATTGGTGGCATGTTATGTCTAGTGGATACCATTAAGGACTGGTAATGGTAATGGTTTTAATAGCTAACGGATGGTGGTTTGTAATGGTATTTGTAGTGGAAACCATTAGACATTTTTTTCCCCCCAACTGGGTTGTTACCTAGAAATCACAAAACGTAAACTTCCTCTGTCCTGAAGATGTCAGAAAACTTCAAGTTACAGCTCCACCTCTGACTGACACTGGAGACTCCTTTCATAAATGTTAAATAAACAGCGAATGAGCAGTTACTATAGAAACGATAACGTATTAGAACAAGGGCGTTAATACAAACCTGGGATTTTCCTACAGCACTGTGGTATAATAACTTTAAGAATGCGCAGTATATCATGCGTGCAAGAGACATTTTGTCCAGTGTCCTTAAAGACGTTTAAAGCGTGTGCATTGAAGATTAATGCTCGTTCTGGCGTCTCATTTCCATTCTGCACACAAATTCCTTTTTTTTTCCTCTTTACTGCTGTTCCCTCTTCTTCATAACTATCGTTTCCACTTATCGCTCTCCTCCAGCGTGCGCTCATTTGGCCCACGTCTCAGCTCGTCGGGACGCCGCAGCCACGTGCCGTATAATTCACTGCCAGCGCTGTTATGACTTTGTAAGGCGCTACCTTTCTTTCCCCGCTTTGCTACTCGTTATTGCGCCGATGGCTCCCCCCAACCCCCCTTCACTTTGTGACATTGTATAAAGTGAAACGTAGCATGAAAACGTTATTAATATGCAAATGAGTGTCGGTTAAAGACGGAGGCCCGCCGTTATCCGAGACTCCCCGCTGCGCATATGTTGTTAAAGTGCGACTGATTTGGACATTAAATAAACGAAGTTCCCCGTGTGAAAGCGTGTGTGTCGGGTTTGTTCTGGTGTTCGCAGCTGTAGCGGTGTGACAACAGTGTAAAAGTGTATTGTACTGGAACAGACATTTGTATACAGAAAAATGAAAATAAGTCTTCAAAAGCAGGACAGTGAATATCGCAGGAGGTTAGTTACAGTGGAAGGCGGAGTGTCTCGTGCTAGACATCCAATGATGAGCGATTGGTCAGGAACAATGGTGATCAGTGATTATTTGTTATGAACAATGGTGATCAGTGATTGGTCAGGAACAATGGTGAGCAGTGATTGGTCAGGGACAATGATGAATAGTGATTGGTCAGGGACAGTGGTGATCAGACCGCTAAAGGGATGTAAAAAGTTGGTAACATTGGGCAGAGCTCGAATGTTGTCCTATGTGACACTAACCACCCCAGCATCTGACTGGCCACCCACTGGGGAAAAAACAATCCAGACCACAGAACAACAGCAGGCTCACATACTGACATGATTCCAGGAGGTGTGGCCTGTGTCTGTCAGTCTTAGTGAAGGAGGCGTGGTCTCTGTCAAAATGACAGTTTTTGTACTTTTTGCATCACATCCTATCTCCATTATAAAACCTACCATACCGAACTCTCAGCTTTAAATTGATCTTTTATAGATTTGCTCATTAATCACCCAGACAGCCAACAAAGAAAATACACCACACTATAAAGACGCGGTTAATCCGTCACTATAGAACAAAAAGAATCCTAAAACAGACTCTAAAATGTAATAAATCAATTAACAAGAGTCCATTTTTCCTATCTCATCTCATCTCATCTCATCGATCTAGCGCACAGTTTCACCTTAAACGTCCAAAACCCAAGTAAAAGGTTTTACATCTTAAATGTAAAAGCTGAACCATAATGTGATCTGTAATTAAAAATCAATAAGTGTGATGCTTCAGACGCTCTCAGAGTGTAAGATGAGATAATCCGACCTCGCTTGGCCTCGTTTGTAACTTTTAGTCATGTCGCTTTTAATATTCAGCATTTCATATATAATTAATGAATGAATGAATGAATGAAAATGACAAGAAGGTTTTGAGGTCAAATCCCAGACCTGCCACAGAGCCACTGTAGGACTTTTAAGAACTTTATCATTCAACTTCTGATGAGGAATTGTAAATACCGGAGCCATGCTGCGTTAAAGTGACGAGGTCATCGTCTTGATCTGGAACACGTCTCCGCTTTTTGCGTCCAGAAT
Source organism: Stegophilus panzeri (assembly GCA_024331685.1). Taxonomy (NCBI): domain Eukaryota; kingdom Metazoa; phylum Chordata; class Actinopteri; order Siluriformes; family Trichomycteridae; genus Stegophilus; species Stegophilus panzeri. The sequence goes on from JANDJT010000050.1 coordinate 7,460,226, forward strand.
TTTATGATCATGCAGCGGGACTCCTGAGAGGTGCAGGACAGGTCCGCTTTCATATTTCACCATGTCATGTCATATACCTGCCATACAGAATCTCATATACCCTTCCTCCACGCATTCATCATTTAGAGCCGCACCGCCATCCTGTCCAGCCTCTCTGCCCTCCTGTGAGTTTCCTCCATCACTCTGCTTTGTCAGATAAAGCTGAAGATAATTTATCCCCACAACAATCCGTCTCCGACACCACGAGGGGCGGCATGATGGAATCATTTCCTCGCTCTGTGCTTTTCCATCTGCTTTTAGCGTGAGTGTGAAAAGTCATGGACGACTCAATAGAATGGGCCAGGGTAAGACAAAATGAAACAGTGGTAGAGCAGAGGTTACGGAGAGAATACGGAGCCTTTTTTGTAAAAACACTACAGCGCTCTCGAAACACAAAACTTTTACAGCAGATTTCTAATCTAAGCATGCTTAATAAACAAATCCAAAATATTTCACAAATGCAAACCACCCCGAAAGGCATTGGCTTTAGACATTTGAATATTTCATTAATAAATATTCATAAATTATTGTGTTACAATTGAGCTTGTAAAAGGAATGGAAAAACAACTTAGCTTAGCTAGCTAACCCATAGAAAGATTGCGCAACTAGCCAGCTAGCACGTCTGCACAGTTTTGTTGTTATTTTGATAATAACAAGCTCCATAGCAACGTGTTAGCTTTATATACTCAAGAAAACAAGATAAATGAATGGGAAAGTTTTCAAATAAAATGTATTAAACTGTAAAAAAACAAACAAAAAAAAAAACAAGAAAGAAAGAGAGAAGAAACTGGATGAACTGTAGACAGTGTAGAGTTTTAATGCGTCGGATGTTTTAGGAGCGTAAAAAAAATGAAAGGTCGGGGAGAAAAATAAAACGATGCTGGAATTTCTGGATCTGGATTTGGAACACAGCCGTTCGGAGAGCCACGCAGGTGCAACTGCGGTAAAATCCGCTAAAAGCCTTTTTACAAAAAATCCGCAGATGTATTTCTAATTAGCAAGTCACTAATGGCAGCAACTTGGCACCACGACAAGACCGGCTCTTTTGGGCTCCTGATAAATTACAGAAGAAAGAATTACGCTTCGATGACTGTTCCACAGAGTTGTCTGGAAATGAAATGAAATATCAGTTCAATAACTCACGCACAGCTGCACTGGATATTTTATGATGTAATATACCGTATTGTGTCAGATTAACGGCAATAACCGGCAACATTACTGGCATCCGTTCTGGATATCGTAATAAAATTCAACCTCTGGCCGGAGAATAAAGACAACAATAAAGTATACTTTTACGTCGGATCTGGTGTATGAACTGAGACGGAGGTTGCCATGGCGACGGTGTACTTTAAACACGTATTTGCGCATGTTTCCTTTAGCAAGGCCACGTTCACACACCATCATCTTCAGTACACACACACACACACACACACACACACAATATATCTCCTATAAGCAAAAAAAAAAAGTTTACTCTTATATGCAACTGCATTATAATGTGTTACTGTATTAAATCATATACACAGTATAATCTGTCAAAAAAACAACATAGGGTCTTAAATTATATTTAAAGTTACATTATAATCTCAGTAACACTGACGGTCCTGAGTGTTAGTTCTCTCTCTTTCTCTGTCTGTCTCTCTCTCTCTCTCTCTCTCTCTCACTCTCATCTGTCTCTCTCTCTCTCTCTGTCTCTCTCTCACTCTCATCTGTCTCTCTCTCTCTGTCTCTCTCTCTGTCTCTCTCTCTCTCTCTCTCTCCCGCTCTGTCTCTCTCTCTGTCTCCCTCTCTCTGTCTCTCTCTCTCTCTCTCTCGCTGTCTCTCTCTCTCTGTCTCTCACTCTCTCTCTCTGTCTGTCTCTCACTCTCTCTCTCTCTCTCTGTCGCTCTCTCTCTCCCTCTGAAAGCTTCATGTTATTCTCTGCAGTTTTCTCTAACATGCTGACAGAATGACTCGATCCAGTCTGCATGTGAAATCGTCGAAAAAGAGCGTTTCCTTAATCACCTCGGATCAAGCCGAAGTTTTTCAACCGCTCGAGCTAACAGTATGCTAGCGTGCTTTTGCGGTGTTCCTTCGAGATGTTGAACAGACTTGTCAGCGTCTCCACACCAATTACCTTGATTCCTGTCGCTGCCTGATTCGCCGCTAACTGTGATAAATTGCACCTCGCAGACTGTTTTATTTATTTATTTTAAACCCCTTTACTTCACCGACTCGTTTTGCTTCTCGTAAATCTTTAGAAATAGATTTTTGGGCTAGATGGTTGGTTAGGAATTATCGGGGCTTGATTTGCTCATTTGGTACTTTCCAGTTCCACCTGAATTCTCAAATCTAAGGGTGTTGATTTTTTTTCGTCCCATAACAGCAGCTCTGACAGTGGATTTATATTAATGCGCTTGTTCTGAAATGTTATTGTTTCCATAGCAACAGCTCATTCACAGGGACGCTCCAAATAATATATATATATTTTTAAAATGTTAATATTTAACATAGAAAACATCTAATTGTTCACATGGTGAGGTTTTCTGTATAGAGATAGAGCTGAGTTAAGATTTACGGAAGGAGTCTCCATTGTCAGAGTGTTTGTAATGGTCAGTTTTCCATTTCTCTGCATTAACTTTAACTTCAACAGAAACAAAGCACATGCTAGTCAGGGAACAATTGTTTATAGCTGCTATAACGTAAGTGAGTACAGGAACTAACTGGTTTCCACAACATTAAATGTAACTGTAAATGGATTTTAAAAAAAGTATGTTGTGTCTTTTATAGGAAAATAATCCGCCACTTTGTACCCTATCGTGGATTATTTTCCTATACCTGCACACCCTGTAGCTAACTGTATGATCATTTCTTTGTACATTTATATCACGGCCGTGACTTTTTTCTTTCTTTCACCCTATTCAGCTATTCAGCTATTCTCTTCACGGATCACATCCATCTCCTTCTTATTATCCATTTCTCGCCTTCTATCTCTCACTCCATCTTTTATAAGTCTCTGCCACTCCACCCCTCTCCTGCCTTCCTCTCTTTTACTCTCTCCCTCCCCCTGTCTCTCTCTCTCTCTCTCTCATTTTCGCTCTCCAGGGCTGCTATTAGTTTTCCTTTAAACCAAAATAAGACTTGAGAGTGGGGCGATAGCGCCAGACAGCCCTCGCTCTCTCAATTACACTGAGCTGACTGGGTTACTAAGCCTTCAGCCACTTAGTGCAAGAGAAAGAAGGACACAGAGAGAGAGAGAGAGAAAGAGAGAGAGAGAGAGACTTTTGTAGGCGACAGGTCTTTGTTGAGCCAGCACCCCTGCAGGGATTCGGCCCAAATCAATGGAGAGTGGCTGCCCGCTGCCATCGGTCAACAATTTCGAAGGCATTGATTTCCAGCCTGCTGGGACTCGTTAGCTTCTGCATCACAGAACATAGCGTACACACACACACACACGCACACACACACACACACACTACAACTGAATACCAAATAGATCACTGCATAGGGACAAATGCTATTAGCTAATAGCTTAGGTGCATTGTATAGGACGTAACACAATGACCCTATCTGTATCTGTATATCTGTTCAGTGCTTCAAATGTCTATATCTGTATTTAGATTTAAACCTGAAGTAGGTGTGGCATTTTTACCTAACAGAATCATCACACATTCTGAATCATCGTCCTAACAGAATCATTACACGATTAAAATCATCGTCCTAAAAGAACTATCACACGATCTGAATCA
>JANDJT010000050.1:7465424-7478246 GCA_024331685.1 Stegophilus panzeri
GATATTTCTGTAAAGCTGATTTGAGACAATGTCTATTGTAAAAAGCGCTATACAAATAAAATTGAATTGAATTGAATCACTCACTCGGTTTCCTTTCTCCATGACGTTTTTACTCTCAAGATCTTTATTCAGCCAAACCTTTCAACTGAATCTGAACGAATCGTTTAACGGAGAGGATTCAAACGACTCGAGTCAGTGAACAGACTCAACGAAAATGGCATCTCTATAGAACTGCGAATTGGATAAACTGATAACGGAATCTGCAATATATATTTGTTTTGAATCGCTGTAGTGTGTATGAGGATTAAACGCAGACGCGTCCATCTCAAAGACAAACTCACGCACTCTCCCTCGCTCGTGTTTCGTCCCTCCATCATGTGTCCTCGGTCACCTCTGTCAGGATTAGTCTTACTGCGCTGTCTTTCAGAACTGTGTGTGTGTGTGTGTGTTTGAGGGCTCCAGTGGTTTGTGTTAAACAGATGTTTTGGATGTAAGCTTTCCAGTTGTGGGTGCACGTGTGTGTGTGTGTGTGTGTGTGTGTGTGTGTGTGTGTACATGACAGCGTACATTTCCAACCATCCTGTTGAGTGAGTGTGTGTGTGTGTGTGTGTGTAGTCATCCTGCTGCATTGTTTCCCCTCTCCTGCTGCTCCGGTGCTCTGTGTGACACGGGCGTGACGGATGGGTCAGGCGCTCGGGCAGTGAAGGACGGCCTCGGCTTGGCACCGTCGCTAATGATGGATGTTAAAATCTAAATCTAAACAGCAGCGAGCGAAACCTGCGTGGACGGATGCGGCCTCGGCTGACGGGCCGGCAGCTGCAGTGTTCAGATAAGGGTGCGAACGCTTACCTGCACTTCTTCTTCTTCTTCTTCTTCTACACTCACACACACACACATAGCTCTGAGTGGCACTCTGAGAGTCAGGGGTGATTAATGCCACAACAACAGCAGGTCAGAGAGACATAAGCTTGTACTGATATACACATATTAGAAGAATTTCCCTGCCACGATGGGGACGAGAGCCAAAAACCTCTCGCCTGGGTGCAGATCATAACGACTCGCCTCACAAACCTCCCCTACTGTTACAATTCTATTTTAACACACCCCCGCCCTCACCGCTTCCCCTAGACTCCATCTTAAGAGCTGTTTCATTACTGTATTAGGCCAGGTAAAGAACCTTCCCATGAAAGAATTCGTTCATGTTGGACACACACACACACACACACACACACACGAATTCAAATCTCCGACGCTCATATGACGCTCGTCTACAATCCGTCAATAGGAGGACAGCAAAGGATGCCTCACAGGATGCCTCACAGGACAGCTACACATATGGTAGAGGCGTTGGAGAAACCTAAACGAGACGTGCTGACGGACAGAAACATCTCCTTACTACCTTAAAAATATTCTTTAATCACAGGTCAGTCAATGGACTGACATGGAGGAATGCACTTGATCACGCAGCCTGTTAGAGAATTCAGGCACGACTGTGCCGAGTAACAATCTTAAAAAAGCAGCTGAAATTAGACTTTAAAAACTCTGACGAACTGGAGGTTTATATACAGTACAGGGCTGAGCTGCAGCGATGCTCCTGACTCAGGAGAGACCTTTCTGGCCTTCACGCGCTCAGCTGTCTGTCATTCCTTTACCGTGGAGTGTCACACTACAGCAGGCTGAACAGCTTGCCCAGCGTATAGGGGGTAAAAGATCTAATCGCGAAACCACAACACCGTATGGTCCGAATCCATCGCCTATCCATCATCTTCCAGGATTCAGTGTAAACATTTTGACTGGGAACATTTGCGAGCTCTTAAAACCCGCGAGTGTGGGAAAAATGAAAGTGTGAAACACGATTTACAAAAGAAAAAAAAAGGCAAAAGAAAACGAAAGGCTTCTTTGCTTTATCCCGCGAGGTAAAATGAAAACATAAAAGGTGGCTGAGCGTCGGCTCATCACTCGTCTCTCTTTTGTAGCCCGGCACTTTTTATTTTCTCGGGTTGGAATCCACGGCAGAAAATTAAACTTTACTCTCGCTCGGGCCGCGATGTAGCGACGCATGCAGCGTGAAATTAAAGCTCGGGCCTCCTGCTTCTAATATAATCGCCGAGCTGGAGGTCGTCCAAGGTGGCAAAACTAGATGCTATTACATGGATTTTTCCACATGAGGAAAAAAATCATCGCTGCCTCGTTATCATGCATGATTGACCAATAATTGCCAAAAGAGAGATTGAGCCTAATGTATTTGGTTGTTGAGAGGATGAAGGCGGTTCAAAGGAAACGTGTTTTCTCTCTTTTCTCCTCAATCTTTCCACCAGAGATTTGGAGTACACGTCTCCTCCGGCCATTTAAACATCCCGGTAGTTGTTAAAAATAGCCACGAGTAGGGATTAATCAAGTCTGAAGGCTTTCACCTCCAGCATGGGAGAGTATTATTGATAAGGAGCGACAGTTCTTACAGGGGAACACGGGCCTAATCTCACTTTCCTGTTTCCGCTGCACTTCAGACAAATTCAGCTTCCAGGCTGTGAGTTTTGTGCATATTATAATATATATAATATACAAAATCCATGCAGGAAGTTAAACAGTCGATGGTTGCTCTACCATTGCTTAGGCAGTGCTGGGATTCTGAACTCACGACCTTCTTTTGCTCCGAATGTAAGATTATGATATATCAGTAGGGTTGTAATCAAGACCAGCATTATCAAGTCTAACACCGGGAGAAACGCCAAAATCGAGAGTCAAGATCGAGTCCAAATGAAAGCACAACCGAGTCAAGATCGAGGCTGAAACCCATCAAATCCTTTCCAATGCCCATAGTTCGCTTCATTTGTGCATTGCTCCATTGATAACCTCCGGGTTTGGGGGTTCGAATCCCACCTCTGCCCTGTGTGCGTTCTCCCTGTGCTTTGGGGGTTTCCTCCCCCAGTCCAAAGACATGCGTCGTAGGCTGATTGGCGTTTCCAAATTGTCCGTAGTGTGTGATCGTGTATGTGATTGTGCCCCGTCCAGACTGTACCCCTCCTTGTGTCCCGAGTTCCCTGGGATAGGCTCCAGGCTCTCTGCGACACTGTGAAGGATAAGTAGTATGGAAAAGTGGTACGGTTCTTTGTCATCCCGTTACCTCAATATTTACGTTACCGCAATATTTACGTATGTCCTTAAATTCATATTCTAGTTGCGCCATCCAGATTATCAATATGACCTGCATGTTTTTCGTGCCTCCAGAGGTTGACAGATGTTTTCTTCAGTAGAAGGTTTTTCAATAGCTCTAAAAAATAAAAAATAAAAACGGGTATAGAAAATGTGGACCGAAGAAAGAAATTGCATTTTGAAACATAAAACACGAAAACAAAAATGTATAAATGACTATTACAGTGCTATATCTACAGTATGAATGAGAAGATGGCGAGCACGGATAAATCTAATAGTCTGGTATATTGCTAATACAGTATATCACTGCATGAATAGTCCTAGTTGTTATCATCACATTAATCACTGCAAATGTGATTTGTGTTAACAATATGGCTTCCACGCTCATTATACAGCAGCGCATAAAATAGCACTTGATCCCTCATTATTACCGTTATAAACTCAACCGAGTGTCTTATACGGCATGTAGTTCAACATTTCCTTACTTCCTCGTGCATTAATCTGCTCCGAGATGTGATTTTCATACTTTATTCCTCTCTCTCTGACCTTCATGTCCTTGTAGTTCAATAACAGAGGTCTGTGTTTACACCCAGGTGGCTTTTACGGTGCAGGGCTGAGCTACATTATTGATTTAATTAAATACGCATTCAAATGCACTTTGTTTTCCGCCTGCGTGGATGATGACCGATGACGAACAAACGTGGGTGTTGTTGTGAGTGACTCCGTCTGCATCCATTTCACGCACCCCGAAGGCCCTTTCCTTAAAGAAGAGAGAAAAATCGCAGTTGCAGACAGGCTGGGTGAAATATCGGTCTAATAAAACAGCCATTTCCCTCAGTGAGCCACTGAAGGACTGATAGGGCACTCGGACGCTTGCGGAGTCCTAAAAGCCTCGCTTCTTACGCTTCTCTGGATCAGCGAGGTCGGTCTGTTACAGGCAGGGTGCTCTGATAACGGTGACATGGCCGCTGAGGGCGCCGTGGGGTTACAGATAACATCAGGTGAACAATTTAGTCCCTGAGATATTGTGTGTGTGTGTGTGTGTGTGCGCGTGTGTGTGTGCCAGTCACAGTCGGTGGGTGTTCTTTAAAAAGATTGTCTGAGGAACGTGTGGGTGTGGACCAGAAAATCCTGGACGCAACACAACAAAATGGCCCAAAGACACTGGTGATAATTCCCAGTTTGTCTTTGTAACATAGTATCAATGTTGATCTTCCCAAACCAGATGATCTTACAAATGTTCTCAAAGAAACATGACATAATGAATCATGACCTGCGCATTTTTCCAGGCAGGTGTATGAACTACATGACGTTAGGAAAACAAACTCAACGTAAAGGTCACGATGCATAGTCTACTAAAAGAATTGCTCAAAAAAAAAGCCAGCACTGAGGCCAGTGTAATGCGTCTACTATTGTCATTGTGTGTGTGTGTGTGTGTGTGTGTGTAAGAGGAAGAGAGATTGATGCTGTGGCACCAGGCCGAGCCGAGATCCCAAAGGCAGGACCATCCATCTTTACCCATTAGCGCAGGCCACTGCTATCTCACTCATATTCCCCCGGCCGGCTGAGGAAACTGTTTTCCTTTGGCTAATTGCGAATCGTGGCTGCGAGCTAGCGGCGCTAAGCTAACGAGACACACACTCCCGGTGGCAGGAGCGGAGCTTTTCTAGCACCACAACTCTTTCACACGTGTGTTGGAGGGAAAAGTAATGCCTGTACTATGACTGCGTTCCTATAGACTGATATCAGACATGATTACTGTTTATTCTCCTAATAACTGAAATGATGCTAATAAACTTTAAAAAAATTTTTTTTCAGATTTCCTAGGAGACATGTGTCATGTGGAGTTACGCCGTATGGGTTTAAGGCAAGCTCGAGCGTCAGTGGCGCCAAAGAAGACCACAGGTTGGTAAAACACTCCTCAGAAAAACCAGCATCTTGCACGAATTCCACCTCCAACTCAAACCATTTATTCTCCACCAATGGCACAGAAGACGCACAGCCAATAACACGACAATAAACAACAATGTTTACTACTAACGAGCTGCTACTGTAGAGCAAGACACCCCCCCTCTACAGAGCATTTAATTGGACAAACACAAGGCTAGTTCAGGATGAGTCATCAAAAAATCTCCAACTATTTTTTGCATATTGTATTGGTGCTTAAAACGCTAACGGACAGAAACGAAAAGCTCTGAAATGCCAATTTAGATTTCGGGTCCACTTTAAAACGTGATATTGACCACCTGCTAGCGACGATGCTGATGAATGCACTAAATGTTACAGCCCTGCCAGGTCTTCATGCTAATCAGGTTGGTTTACAATTTACAGAAACAAAACAGTCCAACAGGGTTAAAAAACGGATGAGGCTCGACTTAAATCTTGCGTGAAGTCGAGAAAACTTCGCCCTCCACGCACACCATGACGGTTCTTCGAGGGAAGGAGTGGAGCCGTTAATCATTTATGATAGTCGGCGCTCTTCAAGGCGCTCCAGCGCTCCCATTTCCCCCTGACATTTAATTTGTCTGAAAATCAGCGAGTGTGCAGTCTGATCATGGCGTGTGGACGTGCAAGGCTTCTCCTCCTCCTCCTCCTCCACCCCTGAACCACATGAAACTCAATTCAACTCAGTGTTAGTATACATCTACTTAGGTACAGGTATATATTGGCAAGGGTTTGGGCTAGCTCAGGTGCAAATCAACATCCAGAACCTGTAGACAATAAACATACTAGGTGTTAGGAGGAGCAGGAATGCTATAGCAGCTTTGCAGGAGCTCTGTGGAATAATTCACCCAGAAACTGTGCCAGCTAACCTCAAGTTGTAATGTGAGGAAGTTAAGAGACAGAGATTCATTATAGTTAACGGAAACAGAGTCTGCAAACAAAGACGGACAAATCATACATTACTTAGCAAACAAACCATGTTTCGGTTTCCTGGAGACCTAATAGAGCTTTCCCGCAACACCTGCGTCATCATAGTAGCGTTCCGGTTGCCATTTTGAACATTGTTTAGGTACTGAAATGTATGAGTGTCAGCAAATCCCAACGTTAAATATCTAGCAATATTTTTCACACGTAGCTAGCTAGATTGTTTAAGTTGATCAGCTACTAGGCTAATTAAATTACCTAGTAAAAAATCATTCAGAACGCTAAAGCTTTGGCATCGAGGTACACTCTATAACTGTTTATTCAGTATGAGAAGTATGAGATCAGATCGGCAGTGTGACTGTGACATGCATAAAATTAGCGATAATTGACCGAAACAAGTGGCTAGCGATACGAAAGAACTCGTGAGAACAAATGGCAGGAGCTGATGTTACAACTGCGGCCGATAAAACCGATCCTAAACAACACCAAGCATTTTCCATCAGGGATTTCCTTAAGGATCATCCAACCGAATATTACGAAACGAGCACCTATGAGCACGACCTAAAAGTTATTTCTTAGCCCGAGGTTATCGACAAGCTGTAACCGCGTTAGCATCAGGCGCGACAAAGACAAACGATCGTTTTCTCTAAATGACCTAATCTATCATTAATGAATGCTAATCATTATCCCATCTGCTCTCCCCCCGTATAATCACACCCGAGCACACGGGAACAAAAGCGAGACAGTTTGTCGTCGAGTCTTTTTTATTTATTCATGATCCACATTTAGGGGGAAATACTCAAATGTGCAGGACGAAGCCAGGAACTCAGAGCTAGGAAACATGAATATCAAACCATAGGGCTGACTAATGAACTAAAATGAGACACAGAACAGGTAGTAATGATCACAGGAAGTGTTCAGTGAGGAGAACCAGGAAGTAAACAATAAGGTTCTGTGGATTCCAGGTTTCCATTGAGCTAGGCTACTTTTAACTTGCTAGGTTTTTCTGGACGTTAAATTATACATAGAAATGTTTTGCAAGTCAAAAATCGGAACCGTTCCTACGTATATTTACACCACACTTCGATTGAATTCTGAATTCTGATTGGACAAATGGAGTTGATTCATGCGCTAACAGTAGTGCAGCTACAAATCACAGGTTTATTTTTAAAAAATCTTTTTTTAATGTGCTTGTTACATTATCGAATTCATTATTTGAATTCATGTTTCTATAGGAACAGTTCATTAATAGGGTTTTGTATATCGGATGCTGCATATAAATGGTTTAAAAAAAACAACATATAAGGAGAGGTTTATGAAATATTTAAGGAAGGAGTCTCCAGTGTCGGCACTGTGAAGCTGTCAGCTTTTACCATTTCTTGGTAACATGACAAAGCTGTGTGTGTTATAAAATATGTCTTATTGATTTAAAAAATTGACTTGACGACTTGTTTCATGGATGTTCCCCAACATTAACTGTAACTATAAACGGTTAAAAAGTATGACGTGTCTGTCATTCTTTAATAAATTAAAAACTGCAAACGTCGGCTAAATCGCTGTGGTATAAGAGGAATAAAACACTCCAGGACATTTTCTCTTAATGGAAAACAGTGAACGTTGGGGTACGTCGTCGATTATTTTCCTAAAATCACACGTCCTGACGTGTTTTCATTCCTTACTTTTATTTATAATAATAATAATAATAAACTGTATGTAATAATATGAGGCCATTTCAGGAACTGCAATATATTAAAACATTACATATGATATTACATAAATATTATTGTAACTGTTGAAATATACTGTATTTGCTGTCGGTTTAGTTGACTGTAGTGGAATTTTTTAATTAAATTTATGTGAACTTTGACAGATATCACGACATTGTGTTTAGGTATGTAAAGGTCAGTGTGGGCCAAGAGTGTCCCAACTAAAAACTGCAACAGTAAATTCATAAACGCATCAACGTTAGCTTAAAACTGAAAGGGGCGGTCCTTGTTGCTGATTGGCTACAGCATTACTGTTGAGTAACGGTAAAGGTTATTCAGACTCCTTGCTCCTCACTCTACCATAGTAACATATGTAATGTCGCATTTAAACATTTTCACTAGGTTAGCAAGATATCAAACTAAAAATCTTTTAATCAGCAGTGAGTGTGCGAGGCTCAATAAGGACCGCCCCTTTGCTGTTTTGTTTCTCAAGTTGCTGTTGTTTTTTTGTTTGTTAACGTGTTTTGCACTTACAGGCCTCCGCACCTGACTCGGGCAGCCATGTTGAAAGTTTTTAATTAGCAACGTGAGACAAAATGACCCAACTACAGCAACCACACTGAATCAATTTTTGTACTTTTTTTGGTCCAAATCATGTCCGAGATACGGTCGAATCGAGGCTGTGGCTGCGTTCCGTCAGACTCGGATGAGTTCCTCGCCATCACTCATCAGTCGGTCACTCATCGGTCGATCACTATCTGGTTAGCAAACACAGACATACATAACTATCTGCAGGCTTGAAAGTGGATTTTGCGCCTCTTCGACCTTCGGGATGACACACAGATATGATTTCGGTACATTTCAGTGGAAATGGAGCGGCACACAGCCAGCGTTAAGGTTAATGTGCAGTAAAGAGAGGCACGTACATGAGAAACGGAGACTGTAAAAGGAACGATGGAGCAGCAGCAGTGGTGTGGTAACACACACGTATCAACACTGCCCCCTACAGCATTACTATTATTATTATTATTATTATTACTCATATTTACTGTTTATGTTATAAAGCTCATACTGTACATACAGTTCATGTTAATAATTTGATTTGTTGTACGATGTTAGAGACTAACATTAACTTAACTGTTCTGTGATTTTTACCTCCAGACACACAAAAAAATCATAATATATACGACCTGAGAGAACTGACACACTTTTAAAGGCAGATTTACATATTTGACGGTTTGTTTATAATCAGATTATTAACACACTTATAACACAGCATTTATATCCACATGTCTATCACAGCATTTTGTGTAAGAAATACAACACGTTGGGGGTACCTTTATATTAAATACAGAAGCTGTAGCCACTGATTCCGCCATGTTTTCTTACTGACACGCGCCCAACTTAGAAACTCGGGGCTTAAAGAAATTCCCGAGTTTCCCCACTGATAAATTCCACTGCACAGCATTGTGGGAAACGGAGGGAACCATTAACTGAGTGTTAATGATAAAGATTAATATGTGAGTGAGTGCAACGGGGTATGAAATGCACGACATAGACATTTATATCCTATCCTATGGGGTGAACATGAATAGTTCATAGGAAGGCATTTATGATTGAATGGATCCATTAGCTTCCCCCAAATGTGAACAAAATTTGGGCAATAATGTGAAGAAAACCCAAAACTTTCCCAGTACCTCAGAGATCCAGTCAAACAGACGACACGTGAAGGGAGATAACTGATTTATTGGGATTGTTGATGAAACAGAAACTGTTTTGTTTTGTGTTTTTTTTTTTGTTTTTTTTTAAACTGTCGATCATTAAAAAGCCACTTAATAAAGAATTTGCATATGGATATACATTTTCTCCAAACATTTCCACCATTCTGCTGGATGGACATCATGATCACTCTCTCACACACACAAAACCAACATGGAAAAACCCTAAAACTTCTTAAACACACTGCATACCTTAAAACGACAAATAAACCCTCTACACACACACTCTCTCTCTCTCTCTCTCTAAATAAAACAAGCTGCCTTTCTGAAAACCCGGCCCTGTTCTCTCTCTCTCTCTCACGTGCACACACACACACACACACACACACACACACACGGGCAGTTGGTTAGCTCATACTCGTGTATGAAGGAAATAGCTTATCAAATAAAACCTCTACAGACTACAAGAAGCTATACGAACCAGGGCTGTGTTCCAATACCACGTTCATAACACACCCTCGTCGACTTCCCCTACCTATTTGCCCTCGGCTGAATCTTAGTCACCGTGTTTAGGGTAGTTTCAAGAATATCGGGAAGAGATTATTACCCAGAAGGCAGGAGCGCTAACAATTATTTAAATTTTATACATTTTTACTAGCTAGCATGCCGGCTAGTTAGCAAAACAACTCCGGTACTTTGCGCGTTCGACGTAAAAAGGTGAACATGAGACATTATTTCTGTTTAAATGGTTCAAGTAGTAAGAAAATATTGCCTAAGCACCGGGAAAACACTCTACACGCACAGAACCTATGACTGTCGCTAGAAATACAGCGATCTAGCTAACTTGTCAACTTTCCCATGGTTATATCACCGTCACCATTTTAACGATTGTTACGTTATCGTGTTCGTCTGAAGGACGAGGGATTAAATACCCAGAATTCAGTGCAATCGAATGTAATTTGATTTATTTTTAAACGTAGGGGTTTACGTAAATCAACCATGACTACATCTGTACATGGTAGCTAAAATAACGTCACTAGTTTGCACTGCTAGCTTTTAAACAAGCTAGCTAAATTCCATGGCAGCAAGCACTACACTCATCTCTACTGCTGCAAGCAGCCACTCGTCCGTTATGCACGAGGACAAATCGACGAGGACGCGTCTTAAAACGCATACCGTAACGAAGGACTCGTCTTTCCACCTGAGCAAAACCTTACGAAATCTCGATTTCAAATCTCTACACACGCACCAACACACACACACACACACACACACGTACACTACACACTCCTCTATGCACATAACATACAACCCTCTTTACATCTACAAAACTTAAACAATAATAAAAGAAAAAGAGATTACGTTATATTTTATATAAATAAATTAAACTGATTAAGGAAGCGGAACTCAGAGATGGCCGGGGTGAAGTGCTAGTGAAGGACGAAAGGCAGCTCGGAGCTGCAGCATGATGAAGCAGGATGAAGCAGGAAGTGCTGAAGATGCAAACGGGAGTCAGTTTCCAGACAAGTGGAAAAAAAATATTTTTTTGTGTTAGAGACAAAATTCAAAAAGTGCTTTAAAAATGGGTGCCAATATTTTTAGTCCGTCGAGGGACGATACGAACAGAGACTCTCAGAACAGAGGTCCGAGGTCGGTGAAGTCGCAGTCGAACAGTTCGCTGATGCCCTCGTGGTCCTCCAGACCGAAGTGGTAGTCCTGCGTGTGGGGCGGAGACAAGCTGATGAAGCTCTCGATCGGAAGGCCGAAGGGATCCGAGCCAGAACCGGGACCGGTCCGATCCAAAAGGAAGTCTGACGAGCCCAGCGTCAAGGGGTCAAAGTCGGCAATTGCGCTCATACCCGAGAATGGGTCCAGCATCGACTCTGACAATAGAATACACAAGTTAGTTAGTGTGTGTGTGTGTGGACACATACATATATCTCGTGTCCCCACAAAGCCAAGGACATCACACATTTTCGACCTTTCGAAACCTCGTAAATGTGGTTTCATTTCAGCTGGTCATATACGACCTTTCGTTACACGTGCACGAAGATAAACAACGCTCGGAAGGAAGTAGCAGAGCTCGCTGGTGCATCTGGCGAACGCGTGTGGCTCCTTCGAAAACAAAGCCGAGCACGTAACGCGTAACTCACACAACGGATTCGATTTTCACACTGATTTGTGCGTTAGTTAATTTTCTGCTATGCTGTAATCTCAAGCACTCACCCGTTTCATTTGCTAAAGGAAGCGGGGAGGCGTTCGGGAGCGTCGCAGGCGTCGGCGACCTCGTTTCTTGTGCGGACGAGGCCAGACGAGGAGGGCTGTGCGGGGACGATTTTGTGGGACTGCAGCCCGTTACAGGACTACAAACTCCAGAGCTGTCCTCAGGACACAGGAACACGTCGATGGGCCCCGTAGTGCTCTTCAGGGAGATCTGGTACCCCTGTGCAGCCCAAATCATCAGTCAGGAAAGGATCCATTCATTTCATTTTTATTTTAAGAGGTGCTAAGATTCTGACTGAGGCTCTGGGGCCAACTCACAACCGTCGCGTCACTAGAACTAATGTTTGTTTATTACCTCACTGGGCTCGGTTACGGTCATCTGCGTCTCGGGTGGGGCTCGGATCACGATGACGATCTGATCCGGAGGGTCCACGGTGCTGCGCAGGTCCTGACATCTCACGTACCCCATCGTGTCAAAGTGTTAAAGATGAAATCGCACACAAAGTATTCCGATTTTGATCATCTCGGCATGAATGGTAACTGCTTATGTGATTTATTATTATATCTTTTGTATACAAGCGTTGTAAAATATCAGCACCTGGGAGACATGTCCCGTAACATACACACACACACACACACACACACACACACACACACACACAAGCAGGAAGGATATATCTTGTTCTCCGAATCCTCAGTGAGGAGGCGGAGCTGCAGGCTGCACTTGTTAATGAGTTCGTCCAATTTATCTTCAACGTCGGACAGTTCGGACACTTCTCTCTGTAACTCCTGATAACGAGCAACTGAAGCGCCGTCGATACGGCTACCACTGTAACACACACACACACGTCAATCACAGTGAAGGAGGCGTGGCCCGTGTCTCTGTCAGTCACAGTGAAGGAGGCGTGGCCCGTGTCTCTGTCAGTCACAGTGAAGGAGGCATGGCCCGTGTCTGTCAGCCACAGGGAAGGAGGCATGGCCTGTGTATCTGTCAGTCACAGTGAAGGAGGTGTAGCCTGTGTATCTGTCAGTCACAGTAAAGGAGGTGTAGCCTGTGTATCTGTCAGTCACAGTGAAGGAGGCATGGCCTGTGTATCTGTCAGTCACAGTGAAGGAGGCATGGCCTGTGTATCCGTCAGTCACAGTGAAGGAGG
>JANDJT010000050.1:7505801-7517703 GCA_024331685.1 Stegophilus panzeri
TATATAAAAAAATATAAATGATGAAATTCTGACCCTTGAGAGCGAGGATCCTCCCACTGCGTGGAGCGAGTCGGGTGGTGCACATAATACACTCGGTCATTAGCGTCCTTTTTCTTCTCTGAAAGACAGAGGCAAGACCAAATAGAAAAGAAAAAAAAAAAAAAGACCACTAAAGAACACCGTGGAAAGTGTGGAGTCTGGAAAAACAATACTGGGATTTTATAAAGTGTAAGATTTATATCAAGCAACTTATAATATCACAGAACACAGCATAAAAGATATTAAAGAAAACTAACATCAAAGATAAACAAAGTAGATTTTTTTTTTACCCCATCCAGGTGGCAGTGGGCCGAGTGGGTCATACTCTTTATTCTGAGGGGCTGCAGCCTGATCCTGCACCTTCAGAATAAAACAGACATTTTAAAGAAAAGCTAAAGAACAAAAAGCAGAATATAAAAATAATAAATGCCATTTTTGAGAGTTTGATAATGAGACGGTTATAACACAAGTCAAGCAGATGAAAAACTTCAAGTAATTTTTTATTTCAACAATTACGTTTGAGAAAAGTATTTAACGATGAATAATAGGAAAAAATAAAAATAAATCAGACTACAGATGTCAGGTAAAATACGATAACGGCATAACGCCCTAAAATCCAGTCACATGCTGTTGCTATGTGGTTTTCAGGAGTTGTTTAGAGGCTCTCTGTGATTGGTGGAAAGTTTTTCCACAATTTTGTAATTAAAAAAATCTATATAAGATCCTGCGTCAAAATCCTATAAAAAAAAAAAAATAATAATAATAAAAGCTTGTTTTAGGGTGGAGTTTATTTTCCAAATGCATCAAGCTATCACATGGTCACCTTAGCTATGAGCTAGTAGTTCTTTAAAATGTTTTTAACTAGTCCAAAAGAGAATCCTGGATGTTGTCGAGCCCCGAACTGAAATGTGCGTGTTTTATAGAGCTACAGTTCAGCAGAGTGATGTACACTCAGTAGTATACGAGTTATTAATATTCTGCATTATGGTTTCGGGTCATATTCTGTTTGAATGAAAATTATTCGCTATCTTTATTCATTTTTAAGTGTCTGATTTATTGATTTTAAAAAAGGGCACGTGGTGGGCACGTGTATGCTTCGAATATTTCCTGTGTTCCTGTACCAACTTCTTGTTGATCACACACACACACACACACACACACGTACACACTTATCTACTGCCTGCATTTACTTTCTTTGCTCACAGCTGACATTGGCTATCAACGAGCTCCAATTTCTCACCTCCAGGGACAAGTTAAATAATAACAAAAATAAACCGACACCGAGTGTCCAGAATCTGGATACGGAAGTGTGAAACTGGGAACTTTGCCCCTCACAACATGTTTCCTAAATCATCAGCTGAGATGTGAATCAAGGCAAAACATGAGGATAATAATGTGTAATGTAACCCTGGCTTGTGTGTGTGTTCCTCACGCCGCAGATGAAGCGCTGGTTGAACTGTTGCATGGCCCCCTGTAACTGGCTCCTCTGGTGCTGCCACTGTTCGTAGTTGCGCACCGTCTCCACAGTGGGACGCTGCCACGTCGTTGTCCGGCTCACGTGATCCACAAAATACACACGTCCCGACTGGTCCAGGCGCCGCTCCCAACTGTGACACACGACACGACACGTTAGCGTAAGTGTGTTCAGGCAGCTGCTGGTCATGTGGCATTTTACTGGCATTTTATTGCCATTTTATTTGCATTTTACTGGTATTTTATGGGCATTTAACTGATATTATAACTACTCTGATGTTTTAAGGCATAATTGATATCTCCATAATGAAATGTTTACAGTACTGACAGAAAGAAAAGTAATCATCAGATGAAGCTGAAGCTTTACCCAGGAGGCAGAGGCTCAGGTCTCTCCCATGACGTCCTCTTCTCCACATGGTCCACAAAGTACACACGTCCGCTCTGGTCCTGCCGCTGCTCCCACCTGCAGCCACACACACGTTCATTATTCTTCTTTAAATAATGTACCTGCACGCTTCTACCTCAGTGAAATAATCTGTCTTCTAATCAATTATTATTATTATTATTATTACTGCTCAAATTATCTTCCTACTCAATTCTTATTATCTATTTTAATGTCTTTCTAATTTCCTTATAAAGCACATTGAGCTGCATTTTATGCACACGTATATAAAAATAGATATAAATAACATTATTATTATTGTGCTAATTTCTTTAAGTTAGATGAAGATTTCCAATGATGTTCTTCTATCTAATGAATCCAGGGTTTTGTGTGTGTGTGTGTGTGTGTTAGTTATACCCTGGTGGCAGAGGCCCGGTGTTGGTGATGGGCATCTGGTTGGGCAGAGGTGTGATAGAGATGCCAGGGGTGGGGCCAGGGGCAGGACCAGGGGTGGGGCCAGGGATCCGCACTGGCGTCTCTGGCTGAGTCGAGCTGCTGCCGTCTGTGACTGAAGCGTTAGAGGGGCATGCTGGGGAAAAAAACATGATGCAAAATCAAAATAAATATTAAAACCTGAGAAGTGTTCACGGTGTAGGAGAGGACTCTTGGGGAACACAGGACATTAATGACATCATGAACACTGACCCGGAGAGGACAGCGGTCGGTGTGGGGTTGGTGGCGGCGGTCGAGAGGGTCTGGGTGGCCTCTGGGGTCGTGACCCTCGATTCGACATGGAGGGAGAGCCGGTTCCGTTGACGGCACGTCCATTAGGAACGCCTGCTATGCTCGGAGAACCCTCTCTGCTCCTCCTGAGACGAAACACACACATACACGCAGCTGAGTGACTTATTACAGTTTATAACCAACAGTGATGTATATAACACACGGGTAAAGGGTACCTCGTGCTGACGTCCTCACTCTGCTGCGACTCTCCGTTTGACATGGCTGAAACAGCAGAAAAATATTCATCAGTATCTCAGTGTGTCTGTGTGAGAGAGAGAGAGATAGAGAGAGAGAAACAAAGACAGAGAGAGAAAGAGAGAGAGACTGAGAAAGAGAGACAGTGAGAAAGAGAGAGACAGAGACACAGAGAGAGAGAGAGAGAGAGAGAGAGAGAAAGAGAGAGACAGTGAGAGAAAGAGACAGAGACACAGAGACAGTGAGAAAGAGAGAGAGAGAGAGAGAGAAAGAGAGAGAGAGAGAGAGAAAGAGAAAGAGAGACAGAGACAATACAAAAGAGACACAGAGAGAGAGAGAGAGACAGTGAGAAAGAGAGAGAGAGAGAGAGAGAGAGAGACTCACTATTATTATTAGCCTCAGTGGAGGAGAATGCTTCCGGGTCGACCTGCATGCCGTCCAGATGAACAAACAGATCTCCAACAACGTCCGTCTGCTCCTTGTCTGCGCACAGTGTCAGCGTCTGCGTCACTTCACACACTGTATATACACACACAAACAAGAGAACAGAAGAGTCAGGATGATGAAATTTCAACTGATGATTACACGTAATTGCAATTTCTCTTGAATTTTGACACTCTAGTTACACTAAACATACACTACACTAAACAGTAGTGTACTAACACATGCACACACACACACAGAGCTCTGAATAAACAAGTAAATGAACACGTGTGCCATTAAAAGTGTGTCTGCCCTAACATACCACCTCTTACAGAAAATGAGCTTCTGCATTTGACCAGCGAGTGATGTTCAGTACCAGTTTTGGAAGAGTAACTATAAAGGTTCCTGGCAACAAAAAAAAAGTTCTAACTGACCAACATACTAGTGACTTGCGATTTTAAAAACATATAATGTACATTTTTACTGACATTTTCATTTTTAAGGGAAATTTTTTTTTTCAAATTTGTAAAACTTGTATTCAAATTATAACATTTAATTCTATTTAGTTTTATTAAACTGACTTCCTTTTGTTTTTGACACGCACTATAATGCTCCAGGGTTTTCCCGGGGTTTCTCTCACAGTGGTTCAGCAAGTCTCTCCGGTTGGCTGGAATGCTCCGAAAGCTGCGAACGCCGTGCACACACACACACACACCTATAGCAGATAAACTGATTCAGTTCCTCTGTGCATGTGCACCGAATGTACATCCTTCAGCTTGAAACCCGACGTCACAACAGGATGCATTGGGGGGGAACAAAAAGACAAACATGACTCACATGATGACGTCACGTGACCCGAGGTCTTCTTACAATAACGACACGTTTAACATCGCTGACGTCTGACAGGTAATGATTCTACTCACTGACGAGTACATTTGCAAACACACCCACAACGACTAAAACACTGGGCAGAGGATATAGCTACAACAACACATACACACACACAAACAAACCCAAAACAGACAAACAAAGGCCCAGTCAGTACACAAGACACTCATTGTGTCATGCTTATGGAAACACACGAGCACGCTCTCTCTCTCGCTCACACACTCTCTCACACTCTCACACACTCTCTCACACTCTCTCACACACACACACTTGTTTTTCTACCTTTGTGAGGACTTTCCATTGACACACTGATTACTGCTGCAACTTAATCTTATATCTACACTTAAACCTAACTGTAACCTTAACCTTAGCATGGTAAAGGAAATATTTTTTTGTTTATCGAATAAAATCGTGCATTTTTTGTGAAAATTACACCTCATGATCATCATCCAGTCTAAAAAAAAAAAAACCCCAAAAAACCACGCTTGCGTGTATCTTTGTATAGAAGTCGTTTTGCACGTCCCGGTCACGTGTTGTGCTGCAACACACTTGGAGGAAAGAGCTGTCCGCCCTCTTCCACACACAGTACACCAGCGTCGCTGTGATTGACAAGCGAAGGAGACACTACGCCCCTCCCACTCAGGTTTTGCTCTCTCGACTAATTTGAATCCCAGCGATGCCACGTCACTCAATAACTCGGCTATTAATAACGTCAGCTTGAACATAAAATATTATTGTGCGCGTTTAAATGTTCATGAAATAAATCTGTATGTCCCTAGCTACAAAAGATTTGAGAAAGCCTCCTATACACCGCTGTAAGCGTCTCTACACCCTACACCTACTTAGTATTAACAGTGACAACTGTTTTGCATAGCTTACACATAAATTTACATATGTTCAGTCAGTGTGCCTTTATTTTCTTTACAGGCTGCAGACAGAAACGTCGTTCACGCCAGGAGAACGTCACCACGCGCCAAATCTAACCGCTGACCCATGACCTCTGCGACAAGATCTTAAATGTCTTATTCTGTCTCGCCAGACGTCGCTGATTGTTTTCATACAGCAGCATGACGCAGAGTGTTTTTATTCCTTACCCGAGCTTCATTACCGCTAAACAGATCGTGATGTAAAAACATTTTTCGTGTTACTTGAACACGGTGAGTTAACCCAAACGCCTGCTGTTGGCTTTTACGGTTAAACACGGCACTCACGCTTCATGTCATTGCTCTTGAGCGCCTCGCTGATGTCGAGCGTGGCCATGCCCAAGAGCAGGTCGGACTTCAGCGCCTTCTGGCTCCACACGCGGAAGGTCAGCTTGCTGTAGGGCGACACAATCCTACACATGAAAAACACAAAAACAAGCCTGTTAGGAACTATTACACCATGAATTCTGGCTTCTGATTGGTCAGAAAATGCAGAGTAAGTTTCTATAACAACAGTAGGTGTATAGAAATGCATTCGTTTCTATAGTAACAGCTCATTCACAGGGACTTGTTCAGTTCTTGCTCAGCGTAAACGTGTAACCCTTTGATATGGTTTGATTTCCTATACGTTTATTTAACGTTCATAGAAGGATTCTTCGGTGTCATAGAGGTAAAGCTGTATCCAGCATGCATCACACAATATACATCAAACATGCCATTTGCATGATTTCATTTGGCATTAACATAAAAATAAAATAAATAATTAAAAACATCCTAAAAGCATCCTAAAAGAGTTCATGAATCAGCTATTAATTTCTTTTTTTTGATGATCGTGTAAAGTGTCTATTTTTTTCCTGGTCCAGCGATTCTTTCACATCTCCACACTCACACAATGAGAGGGTTCTTCCACTTGGGGCTGTGAGTGTTGCTGCACTTCTCCGTCTTCTTGGACTGCCCGTCTACAGTCACCTCCACGTACAGGCTGGGAACGAACCAGTTCTTCTTGCTCTCCTTCAGCTTGGCAGACATCACTGCAGGAACGAAAGATGAGAAGATTATCAGGAAATCGAGAGTGAGCAGATCAGCTTTTACTTTCAGTATCAAGTGTCTTGTGATGAAGGTTTAGAGAGGTGCTGGGAAGCACAACTGACCGGATCGATGCTTTATTTATTTATTTATTTATTTTTAAAAAAAAGAAAGAAAGAAAAAAAAAGAAGTCATTTCATCACGGTCAAAAAGGTTTTCAGGATAACGCTGAGTAACATCGAGCGCACGTCACGAGGCGAAGACGAAGAGAAGAGAAGAGAAGAAAATGTATGATGTACTAAATCAAAAATATTTCATTAGCCATATTCAGCTGTCACCACTCCATTTCTTCTCATCTTTCTTTTTCCTAAATGTTCCAGAACATTACATGTAACCATAAATGGATAAAAAAAAAAAAAAAAAAAAAAAAAAAAAAAAGTATGATGTGTCATTTTTTTTTTTTAATTGCAAATTGCTGTGGTGTAAGAGGAATAAAACGCTTGCTGTGGTGTTGGAGGAAAATAATCTGCTTCAGTGTGGGAACAGTAACACCATCACACCACCTCGTCTTTGATTATTTTCCTCGAACAACATGACAGTGTTTTATTCCTTTTTACAGGGATTTTTTTTTATCATGTATATAATCACACCTGTTATTACAGTTCTGCTTCTAAAGAACTGACACCAACTAGTTATTTATTATTTATTTATTCACTATACTTATATTATACTATACTTATACACTATACATATATTTATCACACAATTTGTCTCATATTTTATTAAACATGCAAAAAACCAACCCAAGAACAAAGAATGAATAATGAAAAATTCCCGACGAGACATAAATGAGAGAGACAGAGGGAGAGAGACAGAGAGAGAGCGAGTGAGAAGGAGAGAGCAAGATAGAGAGATGAGGTACCAGTGATCTGCAGTTGAGCCTTCATGGGCTGGCCATTTTCAGGGCCTGGTTTGGGAACGCTGGTGGCCATGAACAACGCTGGGCCTGAGACCTGAATAACACACACACACACACACACACACACACACTTAGCCACTTCATGACATCAGTTCATACTCAGCAGGTGTTTTAGTGTCTCCGGTTACACGTTACACTGTCCAGCATTATACGGCCAGAATCAGGAAGCATCGGAGTTCCTCCAGTCACACGCCTGCGTTTATTCCCCGCTCACACGCTTTCACTCAGCAGAACTCTCTCCGAAACACAGCAGAACACCACCAGAGGGAAATACGTCCCATTATTTAACACACACACTACATCATCGTAGCTGTCCTTTTACAGCCCCTCCAGCCTTTCGTCATTCTGCGCTCGCAGAAATTAATCAAGCAAAAACGCCGCAATATTGAGAGGAGCTCGCAAGCGTTCTGTAGATTCGGCCCGAGACGCATCACAACACGACGCGCACTCGGCCAAAACCCTCTTCGATTCACGTGCGTCGAACACGAGTACAGCTAAAACGTCTCATTTGCCAACGAACATCGCTGCGAAAGGGCGTGCGACTGTGATTTCTCCAATTCAAGAAGTTTTCTGTAAAAAAATAAATAAATAAATAAATAAAACACCACAAAAACTTTTGTTTTCAACATTCAACATTTCAAATTTTGACATCACGTGCCCTTCTCGGGGAAAAGGAAGGCGTTCTAGTAATTCCGGGATAGATTTTACGTCTCACACTTTACGAGAACGCAATAAAATATCGCCCGAGCTCTATAACAGACCGTGTGATAACATTCGGCTTGAGGTAATACGATATCACCCCTCTCCCCCCCGTCCGAAACGTTATCATACTTCCTTTACGTTTCGTCTTGGGCAAATTCGCTCAGGTTGCTCGTTGTAAGACTGCCGTTATCTCGACTCAGGACTGAATAACTCTTTACGTACAGTACAGTGTAACAGTAGCTTAGAACATGTACCTGCAAACGACACGGATCATCGCTCATCCCACGTCGGGCTCTGCTAGGACGAGCTGAGAGCTACGCTACAGTCACATTACATTACTCATTACTCTTTATTCCTCACTCATTACTCAAGTTTATTCAGCGCTCCTGCGTCAGACTCAAATCGGATCTAAACTTTCCTGTTTTACGGTCCGACTCTTACACAGAGCTGATTACTGCGACATACAACACACTCACTCACTCCGTCATTAACATTACCTTACTAACAATGCATCTCTCTCTCTCTCTCTCTCTCACACACTCTCTCACACACACACACACACACACACACACACACACACACACACACACACACAGAGCTCGTATAAACTTTCAGGCCCGGGGTTAATAATTTATTGATGTTCACGTGGCTGTACTTTGTCACAAGTAACCCTGTGGATTTTTTTTTTTATTTTTTTTTTATAAAAGCATATGCAAATAAAGTGCACAAAAATAAAGTGTGTATATGGTGTGTACACACACTTTGGAAAATATCTATCTATTTAGGTTTTTTAATTTTATTTATTAATTTAATGTTTTGTTTGTTTTTCTTGTAAAAAAATGATGTATTAATTTAGTAGCTGTTTGTTTGTTTGTTTATATAATTATTCATTTTGAATGGAAAATAACACAAACATGGAAAAATCTAATTGGAAATTAAGTTGTCTGTTTATTTATTTATTTAATTTTTTAAAACAACAACTTTATTTTTGTTACTTTTCAGATAATATTTAGCCGGGCAAAGAAGAGACGCTGCTAATATTTACAGTCAGATACAGAATTATTCGCATCCTCAGTAAAAATGGACTGGGCAAGAAAAAAAAAAAAAAAAAAGAAGTCTTTTAATATTAGTTTCAATCGCAGACTGTGAAAAACATGAGAGAAATCTAACTTTTAATTTAAATTTTAAGATAAATAAAAACACCTTGTGTCAGAAATATTGGCACCCTTTAGAAATCCCTATGCCAACAAAGCTGTACGTAAACTGTAATGACGCAAGTTCACATTTACATTATACTATTTAAATTTTTATTTATTTATTTATTTATTTATTTATTTATTTTACATGTTTTGTTTTTGACCATCTTTACCAAGTGTGCCAATAATTCTGGAGCTGACCGACCGTACATGTGATATCGTCTTCTTCATACCTAGTTTGAAGGAAACAAAGCTAAACGGTCATTAATATGAAATTACAGTGTGCTCGATGATCAGATCTTGCTCTAGCGGAGAAATAAATCACACCGCGTGATCTATCCCCGAGTTTCACACGTAAACGCTGCAGATAATCCTGAACCATGAAGTATAAAGAACATCCTTGTTTCTGTGCTGGAGAACTGCCGAGCGTTTTAACGATCAACAACAAAACACATTTGTCACATCGACGTCAGCAATAATTCTACGTTGATTGAGAAATCATTCCCATGGAAGTTTTAATGATCTCACTAGCTGAAATGAAGCTGAGGCGACATTGGTTGTGTACAAGGTCTGATTTTACGTGTATATATGTTCCTAACATATAAATATATAGCTAGCTAATTAACTAATGTGCTAACTCGCAGGCCCGCGTGTCGGTTACAAAGAAAGTGATGCATGAAATCAACGTTCTGTTGTAAATACTTCTGTAAAACCGACACCGTTATGCGACGTGTTTTTGAGTGAAAACTGACTTTTAATCAGGACACTATCTAAACTGTTTCACGCTTGTTCTGTTAACATTTCCAACGTCTTGCAAATTGTAGGTTTCGGTGAGATAACCACCAAAAAAAGTTGGCTTTTCGTCTCACGTAACACGTCATAAAGCGTTTTTATACGTTTTATTTAGATATAAAGTGTGTATGTGTTGCCATGGTGACGTTTTCTGTACCGGGACGTTCATTTAGCGTTTACGGAAGCGTAAACTCTTCTGTCCTGAAGATGTCAGGACATGTAAAGTTACGACAACAGTACAACACCGTGGACCAGTTTCATAACGTTATTGCAACGTTACGTTTCCCGGCGTTTTAAAGAAAGAGGCGTTTACGCTTTTTTGTGGTTTCTCAGTAACGTGACGAGTTGCGTTGTTTTTGTTACTGTTGTCTTGTCCGATTAACTACAAGAGGGAGGAAAAAACAGAGCTTTGTGATGGAAAAAGCGGTTTAGAGATGCTACTGTAAAGTGAACTTGTTCCTCAGATGTTCCACAACATTAAATGTAAATATACACAAATACATTTTTAAAAAGTGTTGTTCCTGAGAGAGTAAATAAAAACAACAACAACCTGTAAGAGTAGGCAAATGTATGTGGTACCTATAACAGGAATTAACCACGCTGTTATAGGAAAATAATCAACTTCAGATGGTAAGAGTAACGCCACTTCATCACACCACCCTGTTTTTGATTATTTTCCTGTAAAAGCTCAACACCAAGGGGTTGAGTTAGAGCTGTTTTACTCATCAGGACTACACTAGGCAACTAGATTTGTATTGTGTATGTGCTTATTGCACATTTTGTTGGTTAAAAAAAAAAAAAAAAAAAAAAGTACAAAAATGAGATGTTTTCCCATTACAGTTTTTAATGGACTAATGTTAAAACAAAGAGTTTTAAAGTCTTAAAACTCGACCTAATGGTGAAACTTCCTAGTAAAATTAGTAATAAGGCCAAACAACACGCCGCATTTATAAACATCTTGATGTTTGTTGTCTAAACTGAATGTTTTATTTAAAAATGACCCATGAATTTCTTAAATGTAATTTGTTTTAATCTGTTAAATAAATCTCCAGCTAGCAAATCTGCCAAACTAAAGTTAAAAACTACACCAGAAACAAAACTAACACGGAGAAGAGTTCTGCCTGAAACTGGAGGCACCTGCCTGGCAAGTAAATGTCAGTGGCGGAATCTCAAATACTTTCCCACTCCCTACACACGCGCACTACATAGCGCGCAAAACAACAACCTCAACCGCACTATCTAGTGCAATACTCCTTCAATTGATACCGGCCCAGTATCGCTGACAGCGGCGAGCTAATAATGACAGCGTTGTTAAGTTAGCTTAGCCAGCGACGATATTCACAAACGTTTCGGGAATATTTATCGATTTTTAAATAATAAACCTCCTACCTTAATAGAGTTGCGGGTCAAATTTGAAGCACCAAACTCCTCCTTGTTTTTATTTTTAATTTATTTTTTTAATCCTCCGGTTTACTTCGGGAGATAAACTTCCGCCATGTTCCTGTTCCCGGTCGGTGTCGCGTGACCGGAAGTAAGGCGGGGCGACTGATTAGCGCC
Organism: Stegophilus panzeri; assembly: GCA_024331685.1. Taxonomy (NCBI): domain Eukaryota; kingdom Metazoa; phylum Chordata; class Actinopteri; order Siluriformes; family Trichomycteridae; genus Stegophilus; species Stegophilus panzeri. The sequence continues at coordinate 7,517,160 of JANDJT010000050.1, forward strand.
AACTAGTGTCATGAATGAATCCGTGAGAGACAAACAAACAAACAAACAAACAAACACACACACACACACACACACACACACACACACACACACACACTCTGAAAGACTCTGTAACTGCAGTGAATATAAATCAAACTCAGAATCAGAATAAAATACACGCAGTAATGGTGAATATGTTACATTATTTTATTTGTTTTAAATTATAGCTTTTTATTACAAGAACAGTCAAATAGACTGTTGCTGAGCCGGGTCACGTGACAATCGGGAGCCAATCACAGGACAGTATACGTCAGCATATTTAAATATATGCAGTTTCCTCCAGCCACATCTTCGTCTTTTCTTTTCTTTTCATGTATACAATTGAAGTATACTCAGCTGTCTCACAGGCCATCTTGTGGAACGTTACTGCCCTCTTGTGGACATAAGTTGACATTACACTAATTTAATTGTTAAACGCTTTCCCCCTTCTCTCTCTCTCTCTCTCTCTCTCTCTCTCTCTCTCTCTCTCTCTCTCTGTTCTTTAGTAGAATTAAGGGCAATTATA